>PNEQ01083921.1:0-26468 GCA_003012365.1 Medauroidea extradentata | reverse complement strand
GACGTGTACATAAGGTACTGGAACAAAGTGGGGCAAAATTCTTTTCGCGAAAAGTTCATGTCTCTAGGATTCGTGAAATTTTCTTTTTCGTAATTATGGGTACTGCTACAAAGACTGTAGGCCGAATTACTCCACATATAATAGGATGGCTGTACTATTGGTGACATGTAATAGTTTTCTCAACAAGTTGCCACGCATTTACAGCACTACGCAAGGCTGACCGCAGCGAGAACAGACTCTGATTGCAGTACCAGTGAGAATGAAAATGTTCGTTCCTAGCTCGTGCTTAGTCATACAGCCTTACAAGAGGTGTAATTATCTTATTAACTCTTGGACGAACTTCGCTTGTAATCATTTTAATGATTTAAGGTGGTCGTCTGTGTGAATGTATTTTGTCCGTTACGTGCCTAGAAGTACGAAAGCGGTAAGGACGAGCCAGAACGAGCATCATGTCTCTACTTAGTCTCTATGCGCAAGTCACTGAGCTGACGTGCGGTCTTCTCGACGACAACGCGCCTGTATGAGACTTTCAGCGGTCACCCTAGCGTTTTACGACGTAATGTTCAAGATAAAGGTGTATTGTGCATGGCATGCCTATACTTTTTAAAAGATTCTGCACCAGAATTTTCATACTAGAAAAGAACGCAAAAACGTCAATTTTCGCCGTTAGAAAATGTGCTTTGATATGTAGGGGAGAACTCAAATGGGTATGCACACGTGCGACGTTCTTTAAATTATATTCCTAAGCAGACGTCGCTCGTGTACGATGGGCAGTTTTCAAATAATCTGGTAACGGACAAAGCTCTGCGCACCGCTCTGCGGCCTGAACAGGTGACACCCGTACTGTTACCATTGAATATATATTCAATGCTATTACTGCGGTATTTGAGACCATGCCAGCACAAATACACACCACACTGTTAAAAATTTCCGGAAATATTTACAGAAAAGTACTGTAATTTTACGGAAGTAGCTTCCGTAATATTCTGTTTACGGAAATTTGTCCGTATTGCCAGTTTACGGATGTTTGACCGTAACTTTCCATAAATTCATGAAAATAGATAATATGTTTCTACAATTTTAAAGCGTATTTTACTGTGTTTCTTAAAAAAAAAGCGGTATTAATAATCACTATGAAGCCTGGATGTCAAATGCAAAAGTTGTCTCTTATATAGTTGATATCTTACTACTGCATGGAACTCATCTACTAAGAAATTGTTACTGTGGTTCAATGGTTAGAGCTTCTGCCTGGTAATTATAAGGTCGTGGGTTCGAATTCCAGCAACATCGAAAATTTTTTCAGGTTACAAAATAGTGCGTCAGAATCTCGATAATATATAACTAATAAGAAATTGTAGTATTTCTAGATAATGGAATGCTAGTAGATTTCAGAAAGTTAATTTTGTTTTGCGGAAAATGGATTGTCCGTTACTTTACGGAGGGTTCCGTTATCAAGAAAATCTGAGTGTCTGTTACTTTACGACGATTTCTGTATAATTTTTTGCCTGTACTTTTCCGTAATTTCACGGAAATGTTTTCTAACAGTGCATCTGGCCGGAGTGAACTGTTTCCGGCCAGTCCAAGCAGGTATGAACAGTCCAAGACATTGCATTTTAATTTCTTCCCATTGGGACAGGGGATAGATGGCTCTTAGGTCCATGGCAGTAGCACTCTCCTCCCACCACAACGATTCCCGCCGGGGTCAGGCATTGCCGTTGGCCGTTTTTTTGCCCTTGTGGGGAGTGGGAGGGGTCTCGTTTCCCCCGCCCCTTTGTCACCTCTCCGTCGTATCAGGGCTTAATTATATTTCGTACTTTAGTGTTCAGCATACGCTTACAGTCGCCCAGTTCAAAAGTCTTGTGATGACCTGCATTCGTGTAACCGCCCCATACGTTATTTACATTACCTGTCATTTGATAGTTATGAGGTGAAAGTAGTTTATGTAAACAACAACGTTACATATCCTACTGTACCTTCAATTTGTCTGAATATTTTAAGGGCGTTGCCTACGACGCGCTTAAAATGCGTTGCGGTGTGTTCGTATTATATTTTTACGAAATTATTTCACATGTACCTATTGAGTCAATGTACGAAAAGATAATTAACTTCAAACATTAAGTCAATTGGAAAAATTATTTCGGAACCCTTCAAAATGGCTCAAAACAGTTTTTTACAACCTGTTATATTTGAAAAACTACTAGCGGGAGTTTTGTGAAACTGCTCTAGAAACATGCAGTGGACTTGGCTTAGAACTTTCCACAAGTAAAAAGATTGGGTCACCACTGAAATTGTCAAGTCAGGCGAGTGATCTACGATACCACTCCACGCCGTTTCAGCGTCATGTGCTAGAGGCGATACCGTCCCAGATGAGCCGGTCTACATCGCCCTTGGCGCCGTGCCGCATTCACACAAACACACGGCCGGTAGGCAGGCATCCACCAACTGCTTATGTTTGACTCTAGATGTGGTTGTCCAGGCCTTAGCAATTATATTAATATTCGGGTCACTTATGTTAAGTTTAGAAATACCTGTGATTCCTTGGTTGGTGGAGGCGGGGGTGTCAAACGTTGAAAACAAAATTGACGGTAAATTACAGACCTAATATTGGATTGCTGAACAAGACTTACTGTTATATTAAAACACGAAAACATATCGCTATCATACATAAGGACTGCATTGACTAAACTATAATTTAAGACATTTTCTTTGAATTAATTGGTTTCTGGCATGTTAATACCGGGCCAGTAGAAAACTCTGTGCGTGCCAATATTGAGAAGTCCTCTTATAGACGGGCTGTAGTGACGCTCCCCCTATGCGGCGCAATGCACTGCTCGAGGAGCAGGAGTCGCCAGAGTGTGTTTGGAGGAAGGAGACGACGTGAGAAGTGAGGAAGACGTCTCTGTCATCATCCAGCGACTCTCGCGCTCGCCCGGGTGATAATTACTGCACAGAGTCGTCATTAGAGCAGTGGAGTGGCGCAGAGGTCCTGGTTCGACTCGCCGGCCGTAATGACGGCAGCGACGGCGAGGGGCACGTCGGCGACGAAGCTCCTGCAGGAGTCTGTCGCTAATAACGACGGCCCTCTGGGCGAGGAGGTGGGGCGGGTAGCAGCTAGCAGGTACTCCCTCGCGCCAGTCTTGCACTTGCCACTCCACTGCTGCTGGCCACGGGTCAATGACTGCCGGCGTGGTAGATAAATAAACGCCGAAACATCAATTGATTTCTACGCTTTTTCGAAGTCAATATTGATGAAATACTCGGTGACAATGCTAGATAATTGTATTTGCCGACTTTATGAGTAAATATTTATCCAGAATTACTCATTCGTTACGCGTGATCTCTTGCGACACAGTTAAATACACGACGTTCCGGCGTCAGTGATATAATTTTGTTTAAAACGTTGGCTAAAACTATTGTCTAGGATTGCTATTGTTTAATGTTCGCAAATTGGCTTCAAGAAACCTACAGTTATAGATTAATGCTTTTAGCGTTGAATTATGTACCACGCCCTCTTAAGGCAGTCGCATGATTGGATTATTTTATGTCTCGCTTTTATGAAGTTCTGTGAAGAAAAAACTAAGTTGAGAACTAGAGTGGATTATCTTTAGACCTAATCGGAGCTGACGTTCTCGCCTTTTCAATGACGCCGAAGGCTGTGTGGTTGTAGTCGACTAGCGGCGAGCAGCACGTCTAGGGACTCGATCCAGCAACCCTCTCTCTGATACGGGGGCAGTAGGCGGCCCATCTTGTCTCCTACGGGACCATAATGAGACAGACACATTTGCCCTATATCGTCGTCCAGTTGTCTTTCTTTGCACTGTGATTGGGAAAGGGGAGGGTGTTGTAACGCCCACGGGGGTAGCATAAGGTCTGAATGATGGCGAGGGGAGTGATGACAAGAGGGGGGAGAGGTAGCCACCGAATTTGTCAGCCGCCATATTGTTTTAACCTAAAAAGTACACATCAGACTGGTATTTTGTATGGTAAATTAATGTATCATGCTCTTTAATTGATGTTTTAGGTTGAAAACTCTATATTTTAACCCTGTTTACAGACCTCCTAACTATTTTTTCTTCGATTTTTTAATTAGTCGGCCATATTGATACCAGCCACATCAAGCGAATGTTTGGTTCACGGCCGTAGAAGAACAGGTCTGGACACTCGCCTGGATATTTGACCCCCTTGTTGTTTGGCTGTAGTCCACCAAGTTACCGAGAATATTGTCTTTTATTGGCGCTGATGTTAGGGCGGTCGGACTAAACTCCGCCCACTTCCTTTCCGCTAAGATAAACAATTTGTCAAAACGTATTTTTTATCAATTGCCCGGAAAACAGCGCCAAAAAGTACGACATTCTCGGTAACTTGGTAAACTACAGCCAAACAACAAGGGGGTCAAGCAAAATACATTGTTAGATAGGCGAGTGTCCAGACCTGTTCTTCTACGACCGTGGTTTGGTTACAATTCCCGGCGACACGCTCCATCTGGACCCTTCTAACATCTTTGGTAACGCCGGCCTACTTGCTTGTTTACGTTTCGACCACGTCACTTAGAACAGTATGCAGTGCTGCACTCTGGAGAAAGCAACACCGCGAGTATGGTAGCAAAAGAGGAAGTGTATTAATATTCAGAACAGTCAGTGAAACGAACTTCATACAACTTGTAGTAATAATACAATTTTGGTAAATGTGTGAAATTGGGTTGTTTTTGAAATCACGGTTTTAATTACGGCCGTAGCACACGTTTATTTAAGTTCAATTGCGATGCTTGTATTGTTGTGTAAGGAAATAGAATTCACACTATAATAGCAAATTTCACATTTTTCAACTAAGAATATCAAGAAAGCGAAAAATAAAAAATTCCAATAATGTAACTGATGCCGAGTCTTTAAGGACATGGGCCCGAGCTTCTTCGCATTTAATGACAATTATTTTTTGAAACATAAATGTGAGCCGATATCGTAAAATCGCCTCGTAACTTTGTTATGACTGATTTAAACTGCGTACTCTAATTTTGTCGAGACAGAAGACTGCAAAATAGTTGCTAGTTAGTTAATTAACGAAATTTCCTTTTAATTGATAAATTAGCTATACTCATCATACATTTTGTCTCGAAAAATTACATTGCATAGTAAAACCAATTTACAACAAAGTTACGAAGCAATTTTACGATATCGACTCACGTATGGATTTTTAAAAAATAATTATCTCAAAAGCTGAGAAACTCGGGCCTTAAGGCCACGTACGGTAGCTTTAAAATTCGTTTGAATTTTTTTTTCGAAGCTACATAATTTTTATACCGAAGAATCCGTACGTAGTTTTGTCACAAATATATCATAATTTGTTCCTAATCTTTGTTTGGTAATAATAGAACTAATAGTTTTTCAGACTTTTCCACCAGAATTTCACCAGCTTTGTTATGAAAAAATTGCCAAAATCAGGCAAAATAACTTTTTTTTGCATACGAATGGTACATTATTTTGCAAAACGCCTACGTGGGATTGTGAATAGTATGGCTGATCTTAGTCTTGAATTTTTTCAAAGCATTCCATTAAAATAGTTAGTTTTTGTACCAATTTCTAAAAAAAAAAAAAAAAAAAAAAAAACTGCAGGTGACAGTTTGTATTGAGATTTGTTGTCACATAAATCGTATACAATTGATGTTGATAACATTTTTACTGTTCTAGAACTTGTCGTAGAGCCCTGTCTAAAACAGTACTTTTTTTTTTTTAGTATACACTATTTGTATTACAATTTTTCACCAATGGTGGCTTACTTTTTTACGGCAACAACAAAAACGGAAAGTATTGAAATCAACTTAATTCTTTCTTAAGATAACTAAGGAGATGGATACTAGTAAGTTCTTGAGATATATGAAAGAAAAAAACATGAAACGATTTTGTAGAATAATAACAATAAAACTGTTTTGTAATAAAAATTAAACATTTCGTTTCAACCATTGACTCGAGGTAACCGACTACTGGTAGGTAAAAGTAGCGCAAGTCATTAAGTACGGCTTGTATTTTCATTTCCTCCCTCATTTATAGTGAAGTGACATAAACCACGTGTTCGGTAACAAACGTTCTGAAAGTATGCATTAACTTGTACAATCCTCACAAATGCTTCACTAATGCAGTTGTAGCTACACATTTTGTTGTTAGAACATGTAACTTGAAGCATACAACCACATAGTGTCTCCACTCCATCGGGCACCATGTGCAGTTTTATTCTTGTTTCGGTTTCCCACAAAGATGTTAGAAGGGTCTATATGGAGCGTGTCGCCGGGAATTGTTACCAAACAAACGCTTGACGTGGCTGGTATCAATATGGCCGACTAATTAAAAAATTGCGGAAAAAATTGTTAGGAGGTGTGTAAACAGGGATAAAATATAGAGTTTTCAACCTGAAACATCAACTGAAGAGCATAATATATTAATTTACCATAAAAATTGCCAGTCTAATGTGTACTTTTGAGGTTAAAGCAGTATGGCGGCTGGCATATTTGGTGGCTACCTCTCCCCCTTCTTAACTTTACTCCCCTCGCCCTCATTCAGACCTTACGCTACCCCCGTGGTTTCCCATGCACCAACGCCCTTAAGTCAGTAGACGCTAGCCTTTTTACGTTTGAGGAACGGAAACGGGGAAGGCGATAAGTCGAACACAACAGTCCAACACAACAGTCCAACACCTCGCCTCTAGGCGCGAAGGACTAAACTAGCGTGAAGTGTTTTCGTAGAAACAGTTTTCCAATGGCACTTCAAGCGATGACCCTGTTGTTTTATTTGTGGAAAGTTTGTGGTAATGTCCAATGTAGGTTTCTATGGCTTAGTTTTAAGATTACGATTGGTATTTACTCAGCTACAGCAATGAAATAAGTCAATTTTAGCACTATCGAGGAGCTTGGAAATAATGTTTTAAATCAGCGGGCGGCATTTTTTAAATCGTAAGGACTCAGTTTGAAGTGTGTTTTCGTAGATAAATAAACATTCATTAATAACTCAAATACTAAGGATTTCCGGACCTTCATTTGTAAGGACTTTTTATTTTTTGTTTTAGTGTAAACAAACCACCCTCCAAGCTTGTAAAATTATTTCTGAAACCTACTGTATATTTTCATTTATTTGTACATTGTTTGATCTTAGGGTGAAGGGGGGTTGTAGACACCTGACGCTATTAGGCGAGGGTGATACTGTGTCGTGGTTCGTCATTGCCTTCCACACCCAGTCCTGAACCCGAGAAGGTAACATTAAATGTCTCCTCTCTGACCTGAAATCGAACCCGGGAACCTAGGCCAACCGGCCTGGAGCTCTAATCGCTCAACCAAGCGGTCGTACGTTAGAGGGGTGGTGGCGTAAGGGCGGAAGCATCTCGTCACATCTGCTGTGACCCGGCACGGCAGGCAGTTGGTTTGTGATAGTTATGTCAGTTTATACGTCTTTATGGGCGACTGCCCTGCTAGTCGGAGTAAGCTAAATACCCTGCCCTCGCTGGGGGGGGGGGAGGGGGGCGTGGGTCGCAGAAGAGCCACATTAGGGCGGAGGCTGGAAAATTAATTTTATACATTAGTTGAGGTAATCCGGCGTGTAATTGCAAGCCACGTACGGTAGGTGGCAGGCAGGTTATGCTAAGTGATCGCTGCCAGCTCGCTATGACGTGTATTGTGTGTTGATTCGTTGTTCCATTCGTTTACGGCTGGGCTAGATGACCACGATCACGTGGTTCAACCAGTTCAGTGATGTTTGCTACGTTCTTCCCCTCCCTTCCCTTGTACATTTTGGTACAGTTAGATCGCTACTTTCATGTAAAACGCGTTCTTTGGAATGCGTATAGGTAGGGCCACGAACTTTACGCGAAAAAATTTTTTTTGCCCCAGTTTGTTTCATTGCTTATTGGCCGTGTGTTTGTGGAGTGATGTCTCTCGTTTGACTGTGCAAATCACAATGTGGTTACTGTAGCATCTCACGTCTGTGATTCCCACCAAGGCGATCATCCGGGGTTCGATTCCCGGCTGTGTCGGTCCCCGGATTTTCGCATGTGGGAATCGTGCCGGACGATGCCGCTGGTCGGCGGGTCTTCTCGGAGATCTTCCATTTCCCCCGCCCTTTCATTCCGGCGTCGCTCTATACTCACCTCATGTCACCCCTCACCAGCGCTAATGACCTCGATGTTGAGCGCTGACCAAAATCTCTCACTCACTCATTCACATCTGTGATTAGCATAAGTTAACAAAACATCCAATCACTGACTATATGATGCAGAACTGCACATACGTGTAAAGCACTGAAACAAACTTCGGCAAAATTATTTTGGGGCAAAAATCTTTCTGCGAAAATTTCGTTGCCTTATGTAGGGTTTGTTCGCGATAAAATGGGCAATTGTAAAGATAGTTGTGTGTAACATAATAATAAAAAGTACTTGTGTTGTGACTTAAGACGTTAACTGTTAACTATGGTGTAGGTAGAGAAGATGGTTTATCGCGGGAAAACTTGACTGTTTGCTGGGTTTCAACGCACGTTCAGCTTACCAGAACATTACTGGCTTTAGCGTGTACGTGGAGCTGTTACCCTACTTGACTGAGCATATAAGAATTCTGCTATTGTAGTATTTGATGCCTGTTATTGCAGCTACATTGTGTCAGACGTACATCAGCCAGTCATACGTGTTGCAAATAAACTACAGCGTATTCAAGGGTAAAACATTTCCATGGTATACCATCATCTCTAGGTATAGGCTGTTCACTTTAAACTTGGCACTCTGCAACACTTATATAATAACCAAGAACTCTCTATAATTGGAGCCAAAGTTGTAAAGTTATTAGAAGAGTGAAACATTTACGCTTGTTTTTAGTTACACGTATGTTTTTAATATTTAAAATAGTAAAGAGGAATGAATAATGGCTGGAAAAATATTTCCAGTAGTGTTCACTTTATCTTGAATAGTTTACACAATATATACACTTTTATTTGTTATGTAGACATTTTTGTTTCTATTAAAAAGTGGCAGATAAATATAATTAAACTGAAAGAAGGAAAAAGTAGTTAGGTTTTCAAAAGCGCTCATTTTATAACGAATGACCTATATGAATGTTAAAACGCTTGCATGGTAAGCGAAGAGCTTTGGTTAAGAAGAGAAAAAAAAAACCCCACATCGTAATTATTTTAATCAATTTCCTTATGTAATTTCGTTCAGAATGTAAGGAGATGAGCACATTGGCACATGTTTGAAAAGCTTGTAGTACTAGTAACCTAAAAATCGGCGTTTGCATTGGCGTACACGGGTTTATTAAACTTCAAAATCGTCACCTTAAAATAAGGTTCCAGTTGTATCTCAACTATGAAAAGGTAACTTCCAGTGATTTTCTACTAATTGATAAAGTTCTTTTATAGATATTCCAGTAGGTAAGTTCGTCTTATTTTCAGCTGTTCAGTCCAGTATTATCACTGATACTGCTTTATCAACTGTTTAAATTTAAAAAAAAATATTTGACATATCATTGCACTTATTACGTTTTACATTGTGGATTTATTTCATTTTTACCACTATTCCTTAAAATATTTTTGAATTCTTTGGAGATGATTGCGTATGTGTCTATCGCTTCTTAAAATTAATTTTATATACGAAATTGTTACTGTGAATTGAAGAAAACTTTTTTTCATAGCTACCATATTGAGATTTCAAAATGGCGTCTGTGAAAATGTCAACTTCGATTTCCACATTCCTCAAGTTACAAGCTTTCCAGAAATGTGCCACTTTCTAATACAGTAAATTCTGAACAAAAATATATATTATTTTGACAATAGAAACCTGACTAATTTGTACAATATAATAAACAATTGTTTAAAACACTGCTGTGGAGCATCTCATTGCTACGGTTCATTGTCAGATCATCGCGTATGCCTGGTAGTGTCTTGCTAGGAAATGACGTTTTGATTTTATTATCTCGGCTATGGATGTCAGTCTGAATCCATTTTGCGAAGGGAGAATTATGGGTGGTAAGTTAGTGGCTGACGTATGAATATGTGAAACGTATGCAAGCAGCGGACTGTCGTACTTGAAGTGAATAAGTATATTATATGTTTGCAATTCTCAGTGAAGTGAAATGCAATATTCAGTGTAGTTTTTATTTTCTGAAAATGAAAAGTAAAATTCACTAGCCAAATAGATTGTATTATATACACCAAGTCTTCGTATTTGAAAGTGGACTTTCATAATAGCATCTGTGAAGTATTCGTGTACATTCTCCATAGTAAAAAAGCCAATTTAAAAGTTTTACGATTTATAGGTTTGCCGAACTGTGAAGAGTCCAGTTTTTCTGTGCATAATTTCGAATTTGTTTCAATTCTTCAATTATAACATCTCACGCGCGTATAGTTCCTTGGTTTCGGAAGGTGGAACAACACCTGCTCAATTGCATTAATATAATTTCTGCAACGGTATGCAGTACATAATTTAGTTATTGATAAAGCCTGGGTATAATATATTTTATGAGTTTAGCTTCATTTACCCGCAATTGCTTCTATCGTTTCTGTAATTACTCCAGGGATAAAAATGTGTGTATTTCCTCCCGAAGAGACTTCTAGTTAAAATCTGACGAAAGAAGTGGAATTTAAAAACTTTAATTAAATTTCAGAAGTCAGTAATTATGCGAAGTTGTGTCCAGATCGTGAAACTAACATTATGGCGAGAGAAAGAAACCTGATTTGGCGAGTGCTGATAGCCCCAAAGACATGACATTTTCATTTTGAGAAATGGATGCTATTTCCCTGAGTGATAGTCTCCTACAACAGATAGACATTCAGTTACATCTCACACCAAGCGACGTGGTGCCGTGGTAACACACTGGACTCAAGGTTCGAAAGGACCTGGTTTCGATTGGCGGTCCAGATCGTCCTGATTTCAACTCTTTAGTTTCCCGAAATTACAACAAGCCAAACGTTGAAGTAGCAACAAGGTTCCCGCCCAACCGTTTTTACTTGTGGGACTTTAAGCTGTGACCCTATTATTTTATTGAGCAAAGTTCAGTGCTTGTTTATATCTGAGTTCCACATACATCCGGTTAGTACATTTTGAAGTACGGCAGTCTGAAAAGGCCGTTTTTAGCCATGCTGGAAGGCTTCGAAACAGTCTTTTTTTTTTGTCTTTTGCCGAAGTATGTTTTCTTTTCGTACTGTGGCACGAGGGGCACGTGTTTAATAGTTTCGTTGAAAACGCTTATTTACGAACTCACTGTTTGGTTGTTTCTTCACAAGAAACTAGTGTCTCGTAGCCGTCAGTAGAGCACCTAGCAGTCGGTCATCGATGCCACCGCCACCACTGCGCTGCGTAGAACGACATGACCCCTTGACATTTTGCGTGCGCACCTCCCCCCAACCATCCCCGCGCAGCCTCCGTCCGCCTGCCGTGACGCTGTACCAAAAATCGATAGGCGGTGCTTCTCGTCGCTGGCACTCGCTGACCGCGGCGCCTGGCGTCCCGCGTTGAGGCAGCCGAGGTGCGGATGTGTCGGCGCTAATTACTTGAAGATACCCCTCGAGGATGTCACTACTCTCGCACCTACCGCGCACCGCGGATATGTGCAGGCGGTTGGGGATAAGATGGGCACTTTTGGAACCATGGTTACTTCCTTCCTATCAGATAATTTGTACTTTTCTACCACTGTTTATTACAAACAAACCAACCTAAGTAACAATCTATATACACTCTAAAAAATTGTTTGTAAATTTGCCACACGTTCGTATAGGAGAGCTGTGAAAATAGGTATGGTTGAATAGTTTCCCAGACATCCTTGGTAGCACTCCTAAACGGTTTTATAAAAAAGTCAAATTCATACTTAAGTCAACAGACTTGCATTGTAACCTTTGTAAAAGTTTGCATATTTGCGAGGTGGAAGCATGGTAACTGTCTCATACAGTGTTTTGGTTAATATTACTTCCTAAACATTTTAGGAAGTTTTTTACAGTGTCGATTGTAACGAACTCAAAATCTGAAATCACAATTATATGTTTTAATTATTATTTTAGACACGATGGTCTTCTAAACTGCACACTTTATGGCGATTCAGCTGTTATTTATTTCATAACATCTTTACTGATTGCGCAGTTAACAGTTTGTCGTAGACGAATAAACGCTAAGAACAACATAATTTAAACCTACACGTTTTTCAAAGTCAAAATGGAAAAACTACAAAACAACAAACAATCCTAGAGATTGTTCCCAGAAATTTGTTACTCGAGGAAAACTTGTTCTCAGAAAGTTGGTATAACCTGTTATTGGCTAATGTTATTTATTTATTTGGACATTTTACGTGCCCTTGAGAACAGCACAAGGCAGTTTTTATTACGTAATTTTTTTTGCAAGTTAGTTTCGAGAAACCTACAATTTTAAAGTGGTGCTCTCAGCACAGAATTATGTACCAAGCTATCTTGAGGCGTTATCGCCTATTATTCTATTGTACCGTGTACACAATCATTACATAATTATTAATAGATATATTAAATGGTGCACAACAATTGCTTACAAAATTATGAGAGCACAAAACAGTTTTATGACGATAAGAACACACGTTCGACATAACAATGATATTATATAAGTAGAGAAGGTGGAAAATCGCGAGAATGTTTTCTGCCAGCGTATTCTGCAAATCAGTGTAGCGTCCTGCGGCAAGTATTATTAGCCGACGGTTATGTAGCACAGTCTACATGTTTACAGACGAATCACAGACGTCCAGAAGTAGTGCACCAGAGTTATCATTGGCCCAGTCAAATAGGAACTCGCCAGTAACGAAACAAAAGCGTCAGAAATGAATACATTACATTGAAGCCTAGCAAACAGTCAACTTTTACCGCGATAATTGACCTTCTCTATATATAAGTAATTATTTGGTGAGCTAGTTTTGCACGTTGATTATATACAGGAACCCTGGATTTTCGTTGAAAGATTTCTGTATTACGTAGAGACCTGAACAATTCGCGTTTTCTTTTAGGCGCAAGCTAGAGTTCCAGCCACTATAGGTCTGTATCACGTTCATAATTGGCAGTTAACTTACTCGACACTTCCTGGAAGTAACTGAGTCAATAAGAAAACTGTAACTGAATACATGCCCATTTCACTGTGTCAGCGAGCAGCTAATAAACACCTGCTGTCTGCATGATTTCACATATATTCTTGTAGGCTACACTGTTAAAAATTTCCGTGCATTTCCGGATAGTTTTACGGAAATGTCTGTTCAATTAACGGAATTATTATTTTGTAACACAGTTATACATAATTACGTTTCATTAATTAAACGTATGTAAAACTGCGAGAATAAACTAAAAAAATAACCGCACGCATTATTGTGCCTGCATCATAATAAAGTCTCACAAATATGCGAGTTTCCATAAATGGAGCTAATTGCCTTCCGTAAATTAATGGACACTTCTGGAGAATTTTTTACCAGCACTTCTCCGTAAAACAACGAAATTTCTTTTTTTAAGAGTGCCACCTTATGTTTGTTAAGAGTTTTTAGCAACTATTGTGTAGTACTCCTTAGTAACATACCAAATATTCCACTGACATTCAGTACCACTTGAAATACTTTCATGTATACCTTTATAAATTTTAACGGAAATTTATTGTTAGTAAACGGAAACCGTGTCCGTAAAAGTAAAATACGGAAATGTCTATAGGAAATATACACTACGGAATCATACGTACGGTCTAATGTGTCCGTAAGTCGCGGACACTTGCACAAAAATAATCGTAAATTTATGGGTTAGATAGCTGTAAATATTACGGATATATTTTAATAACATCACCGGTAAATTTACAAATCTGTAGAAATGCAATTGTAGCATTATAGACATGTAAGTATAGCTCTGTTCCGGGTGTTGAAACTGTTTTACGGAAACTTCTGTTGGATTAGGAAATAAGTTTCCATGAATTCACGAAAGTATCCAGAGAAATTTTTACCGGAAATACCGTAAATCGACGGAGAAAATTTTTCACAGTGTTGCCTGCAGGACAGTGAACCCGCGAATTTTTCCGGTCTCTGTGCATTATGTGTTTCAGTGCCATATGTTTACGTTTGCAGCTGTGCTTCGTGGTTATTGGCAGAGTGTATTAGTGCAGAGGCGTCGCTTATTTGACTGTGCCAATCTGAACACGGTTACTGAGCCACCACACTTCTGTTGTGTGATTGACGGCTAGAACACTAAGTCGTGTGAGAGTTAAATCCAATCACTGATTATGAAGCACGGCTAATTACTCATTGTTTATTAAACGTGACGTTGCAGACTCCGAACCAATGGCGGACATGAGTAAAAACGCTCACGGACTCCTGCGCTACATCGTCAAATGTTCAAATCCTCACTCACTGGAGCATCAGTAGAGGCCCGGATATTTCGCGGGTTCAACGCCCAGCAGGCTAGACTCCACAGTCCTGTGTGCACTGTCCTCAGCTATATTTGTTCATTGGCTGCTGCTCCAGTGAGTGAGCATTTGAACATTTGACGATGTAGCGCAGGAGTCCGTGAGCGTTTTTACTCATGTCCGCCATTGGTTCGGAGTCCGCAATGTCACGTTTAATAAGCAATGACCCAATCGAAATAGTTTCCAACAATACATGACTTAGAAATCCGACCTCTCCTTAGTTGAATCCGCGAAATTTCCGGGGCTCTACTAATTAGTTTTAGAACACTACATTTGACATTCGATAGGAATATCATTAGTTAACGCTCGTCACAATAATGCCAGATAGTAAACATTACAATTCTGAGTATTAACAATAATAACGTAAGAACTTGAATTAGTACGTAGAGGTTGGTAATAAGTAATATAATAAATTATGCTTATGTATATTGTAAGCCAGTACTAGAGACACGCAAAATTCGCGTTATCATTTGGTAGCAGGCTAAACTTCACTTTCCTATACATAACAGAGCATAATCTGCTATTCAACTGGCCACGAACTTTTATGTGTTGTCATTGACGTTAATTACGTCTTTACAAAGATTGACCTCTCTACCGTGTAAGTATTCTCCGCGGCAAGTCACGACAATATCGGCCAGCGGGAGACGTCGAACAAGTCTGTAGTCACTTGGAGTCTAGCCAGCTGTCAGAAAATAATACGAATTTTGCATGTTTCTAGTCAGTACTAGGCAACTTTCGCAGTTCAGTGAGAACGCTAATTGTGTTCGCACATCAAGCCGAACGATAACGACAAACTACATTTGTTTTAATTTCAGGTTTACGCCACTAACATAGTGTAGAGTAAAACTGTATTTTCTCGAGGAAAAAACAGTTTTCGTTGTCGCACCCGAAAAAAAAATCTAATAAAATAAAATCAGCGATGAGCCTAACATATTATAAACAAGAGAAAATGTATGTTTACAGATGAGGAACGAAATTAATTTATTTCATTATTCCGTTATTTTTAGCACTATTTTTGTTGTCATGGTATCGTGGATGTTCGGGTATACTGTAATGTTTATCAATAGAGGTACGTCAATTTTGCAAATACATTCCAGGTCAGGTTGCACGCCAAAAATATATACTTCATAATCACGTGTGTGATTAGCTGGCGGCTATCACGAAACGCGTTTGACTACTGCAAGCCAGTAGTAAATAAGGAAATGATTCATAGAGCTATCGCTTGTAATGTTGTAAGACAATGAATAATCGACTGTATCCATAGCGTGTACAGGACTGAGCAATCTAGGCTTCTGCCAGATGAATCCGCGAAATTTACGTACAAGCAGAACTGCAGATATGCTCGTAAGTCACTGAAACAAAGTGGGGCAGAATTATTTTCGTGAAAATAGGGGTTCCTACCTTCGGCCATTCTTATAAGTATTTTCCGATTCACTGACCGGGTGTGTGACGTAATTGCAGCGCATGTTTGTGTTTGCCGTTTAAGTCGGTAGCCAGGAAGCTATCTTGATCCTAACCTTCCCCCCCCCTCCTTTTTTTACCTAAACATTCCGTACACTCACCATTTATATTTTTTCTCCTCAGTGATGGTAAGGTTAGTAAGTTTCACGGCTTCTCGAACACTGCACTTTAGTTAAAGTGTCCTAGTACATAACACTTAAGACGCCTTGTCATAATTATCTCCAGCTTTATCAAAGATTGTAGAATGTAGTTGAAAATAAATAGTTGTAATACTTTTTTTTTTTCACTGGTCGAGTATTGGCATACTTTTGTTTTCATAAACACGGTTTAGCCAATGTGTAGATGTCATCTAGCTTTGTTTTATTGTCGTTGTTGCTGTTTTCGACCGCAGAAGTCGCCTAATGGCAAAATAGAAAATGTATCCTGTCGTCTGCTGTCCAATCCTTTGACTTTTGACACATGTAATAAGAACAGCTAATGTCCATGCTATTGGACTACAACGACCGCTATCTGCCGCGGGTTGTAAGGTCGATTATTGCTCGTTCTCCACTTGCTTTATCGCGTCTAAGCTCAGCGCGATAAACTGTCAGTTTTCCCTTGGAGAACTTTTTTTTAATTTGGTTATCGGTAGCAATATTTTATTATTATTTGGTTTTTCGATTTTTTTTTTATTCTGAGAAGAAAAGTATAAAAGTTTCGCTAATAGTGTAAATTCAATTTTCTTGCACTACAGTACAAGCATCGCAATTGATCTTTTAACCTATATTTAGGTCGCAATCAATTTAGCAAATTAGGAATATAAAAAAATTGTTTCACTGTTTGCGGTGTAAATATGCATTAAAAAAGTTTGAATACTAGGCTTGTAGATGTACTGTAGCGCAAGTTAAATATAAATCACACTATAATCGCAAATTTCACTTTCCTTTCCAGAACTTAAATTTAAAAATAATGGCGACTGATACCCTGATTAATTGCCCACCATAAGCGCTCACGAAATCTTTCAACCGATATGAAAACAATTTATAGGCGATAAGGTGGGTGTTGCAATATTTTTAATGGCGGTTTGTTACTGGTACGGATGAGACAAATGTGAAAGTGTCGTTTCGTTTTCCCCTGTTCCTAGAATGTCAGTGACGCGAGAATCAACCGTGGGAAGATATCTAGTAACGGTTTTCGACACGCCCTGACCGAGTTAGTCGGCCATGCACAAAGTTTGCGCATTATGGGCCTCGCCTACCACGAGCTTAAAATGCGTTGCAGCGTGTTCGTATTGCCGTTTTTCTTAAAAGAAAATATTCCACATATGCCCAATGTGTCTATGCACGAAAAAAAAAAAAAAATAATACACTCCAAACGATGACTGAACAGTCGTTTCAAAGCATCTCGTCGATTAGAAAAATCATTTCCGAGCTCCTCAAATTGACTAAAAACAGCTTTTTCAACCTGTTATATCTGGAAAACTACTTGCGGGATTCAAGTGAATCTTAATGGTTTTAGATTAAACCTTTCCACCAATAAAAAATATGGGGTCGCCACTGAAAGTGTCAGTCACGCGAGTGATCTACGATACCACTGCACGCCGTTTCGGTGTCTTGCGGTAAAGGCGATACCGCGCCACAGGAGCTGGTCAACATCGCCCTTGGCGCCGTGCCTCACTCACACATACACACTCACACATGGCGGCTGATGCGCAGCCTCAAAAGTTCTATACCCACAAACCACAGACGTGTGGTGTCACAGCAACCTTATTCTGATTGGCACATCCAAGTGAGATACATCTATGCTTAAAGACACACTGCCAATGACCGTGGAGAACTGTACAGAAGATATTGTAACAAGCTGGTGCAGAAATATTTTCGAGACAATCGGGAGTCCCTACTCCTGACTTACTTCGGTTCATTTCGGTGCGGTCCTCATAGAACTAGGATATAATTAATTGTTTTTAATACAAAAAAAATTATGAGTACACAACTATTTCCATGAAAAAAAAAACACCTCATAATAACCCCTCCCTCCCCCCTCCCTCCCCGCTGTCCAGTATTATCACACTGAAAGACAAAAGGTTGTACGAAGTCTTCCTTGCCAATTAATAAGGTTATTCAGTAAATTTACTAGTTTCTATTCACTCCGTGATGATGAATTGTGTTTTGATGATAATGATTATACAATCCGCTTGTGCCACAATGGTAATGAGTCTTGGTATTGGTAGAGATGGAGTTGGAGTCGGAGCCGGGCAGTGGAAACTCTTGAGAGTCAGAGTTGATAGCTCTGATTACCGATTCAACAGCCCTAGTTTGAACTGGACCAGGGTTTAATTTCTGCCTATCCTCTGTGCTTATACTTATATTCCTGACTGAATGTTGACGCACTCACGCGAGGGAGGCGTGGTTTTGTGCTGAGCTCCGCGACGCATGGCGCTTGCCGGACCCTATATGTGTTCCTCGAAGGAACAGTCCAGCCGTTACGCGGGTTGCAGCCTGCGCCGCCGCCGCGCCCATTGAGCGGCAAGAAAATGGCCAGTAAGCTTATCCGGGACGGGCGCGCAATATTGGAAGTATCCTGTGAATAATGCATAGCGCGCGATAACATATTGAAACACGGATCAGCCCCTTCGCCCTTCACTCGCCGGGATACGGAGATTCGGTACATTTTGAGGCTCTGGTGAGGCGACACAAGCCATTGAGGGCGCCGCCGGTCAACAAGAACTTGAAACAATTCATGAGGTGTTACTTTTTATAAGAGTTTCTTCGACATTGTTTCTGTTTTCTCTACTCTTCGCCGCAGATGATGGCCTGTTGTGCCGCTTTGTTCCATGGTTTATTGAAGACTTCTGCCCACAACAGCGTAGTATTTTTTAAGTGTACAGTAGTGAAATTAGCGAAGTTGTTTTGTGAGTCTTTGGTGTCCACTTTGTCTTCCTATACCGCTAGTGTTAACGTAAACAGGTTTTTTTTGTTTTTTTTTTTCGAAACTGTTCCACGTACGCCCATTATGCCGACTTCCTCCGAAAAGAAAAAAATCACTTCGGATGAGGTCGGAATGTCATTGTTTGGACACCATGCTTAGAGAAGGTGATTTATCGCGAGAATGTTTTCTGCCAGCGTATTTTGCAAATGTGTGTAGCGTCTTGCGTCATGTATTGTTGGCCGACGCGGTTGTGTGCCACGGTGTAGCTGTTTACACACGAATCTCAGACGTTCAGTTGTAGTGCACCAGAGTTATAATTGGCCCAGTCAAACAAGAGACTCGCCAGAAACGAAATAAAAGCGTCAGAAATGAATACATGAAAAAAACTTCCTAGAATGTTTAGGAAGTTATTATCCCAGATGCAGTATGGTACAGTTACCATACTTCGTCTTGTAAATATGCAAACTTTTACAGTATTTACAATACATGTCTGGTATCTTCAGTATACATTTTACTGTTTTATAAAAAGGTTTAGGAGTGCTATCATTAGAGACATGCAAAATTCGCGTTATCATTTGGTAGCAGACTAAACTTCAATTCCTATACAAAACAGATCCTAATCTGCGATTCAATTGGCCACGAACTTTTATTTGTTGTTATTGACGTGTGTTACGTTTTTACAGAGAGTGGCCTCTCTACCGTGTAAGTATTCTCCGCGGCAAGCCACAACAATATCGGCCAGCGGGAGACGTCGAACGCGCCTAGTCACTTGGAGTCTAGTCAGCTGTCAGAAAATAACGCGAATTTTGCATGTCTCTAGCTATCATGGATGTCTGGGAAACTATTCTACCATACCTAGTTTCTTAGCGCTCCTATACGCACGTCTGGTAAATTTACAAACGATTTTTAAGAGTGTACATTGAAGCCCAGCAAACAGTCAACTTTTCCCGCGATAAATCACTTTCTCTAACCATGTTCATTAAAAACACTGTTTATAAGCCCTCTAACGTGGCTAAAAACGGCCTTTTCAGGCTGCCGTGCTTCAAAATGTACTAACCGGATGTATGTGAGACTCGGATAGAAACGTACACTGAACTTTGCTACGGACTTTCCACCAATAAAATTATACGGTTACCGCTCAATGTCCCGTAGTAGAAATTGATTGGTGGGAATCTTGCATGCTAGTTCAGCGCTTGGCTCGATATGTCGATGCGGCATTTGATGCACGATTCAAGGTCGCATTTATAGCTTGAGCCTCTAACGCGCGAGTAGGCGACGCCCTTAATATTTGTACGTCAGTGTTATCGAACATTTAGGCCCTATTTGGTAATCGGTTGCACGTGCACAAAAAATCTAACGGTTTTTGTAGCTATGCCGGCATTGTGTTGTGCTGTGTTTGAGGATAAATTCAGTTGGGTCCAGGTTTTTTTTTATGCTGGCAGCATTGTTACATGTTCACTCGCTAATACAATCAGCCAATGCGTTGTGGACTATAATAACGACGGTGCCTATGCTGGAAGCATATATACTATCCAGCCAATCTGAGATTAAATATAGTGAGGTTTTGTTTATTTCTTCATTTGTTGGTAGTGCATTGCATTAGCATGTGTTTACTTGGTACCTGTAAATGTTTTAAAAGTCTGAGTAGCTAATTTCTCCTGTATAACCTAGCTTGCCTAGAAAAAGGGAAAGGGGTTAAGCTGGTCGCAATCAAACCTTTTTTGGTTTTTTCGGGTTTCTCACTGCTTAAAATAATTGGGTCTAATAGTGGATAGACGACGGTTTTACTGTCAGTTTCAAATCTTAAGTGCAGAATTTTTCAGTTCTGGCTGTTTCTATTTATTCAATTGAGAATTCAGTATTTTTTATATCAACTTACTCCACGGTTTGGTTAAACCCGTTAGTCACAGTCGTAATATAGTGATTAGAATAGCCGCGGAGCTTATTTGTGACATACCTAATGTAGCAAGCTTGTTTTTGACTGCTGTGACTACTCTGTGAATATTTTTAATAAGATACTCTGCTTGAGGTTGAGTTTGTATTGCTGGTCGTGCATATTTGCACGCCAAATGACAGCTTTCTTGCGATGGCCATGATATGTTTAAGATTGCCACAAAGTCAAGTTTTCTTTTGATAACGATAGGCGTATTCTACATTTAAGTCCTGTTCATCTAAGCAAATGTGCCTGAAGATGATCAGCAGTAACCTTTCGACCTGTGTTTTTGTGCTGTGCAAAATTTGAGGCCATGTTTCTTTTCCCTCGATGCGCGGGGTTTTTTGTTCACTGTTAACTGAGCGAGAGAGGCAGAAGATAGTGCGCCGCCAATGTAGTAAAGTAGGGATTTTTATAGACATCGCAAAGAGCACAGTGGCCCTGGGACGCTGTTGCGCTCTTGTGATGTCGAGTAGCAAACAAACTTCGGTTGCAGTCGAACAGAAAGTCATTATTTAAAATAGTTTCGCGCACTTGCAACTGTCCTTTTTTTCCGGCCGCTCGTTGGAAATAAATTTACCGCCGAGCATTTCTTGAAAAGTTCCCGCGCCAACTTTTTTTCCCCCTTTCTCCCTGCTGGCGGCTCGTTTCTTTGTTTCGTTTGATTAAATATGCATGGGGGGACGGAGTCATGCTTTCCTTTCTGCGTTTGATGTCGGTTCCGTGTTCCCCCGCAGTCTCTCTCTCTCTCTCTCTGGCCCTCTCTCCCGGGGGTCGTTTGAAAGAGCCTGATGAAATCAGCGAGCGAAGAGCGAGTTTGTTTACTCATCTCTTCCTGATTGGATCCTCGGCGGCGCGGCAGTGTCGTGGGGCACTTGTGCGCGAGGGCCTGGCCGTCTCGATTGCCCGCTGCCGCGCCCGTCTGTTCTGTTCTGTTGGCTGCCTGCTCCACGTATAGAGGTGTGCAAGCTAGCGCGAACCTACTCAGTGCGACGGGACACTTTAAAACGCTACAAACGTTTATCGAGGTTTCCATTTTATTAACGTCAGACATTAAAAAGTGGCAACTCTAGATAACAGTGGGCATCTCCAGTAGGATTTAGTTCAGGGAGGATAGAATGGGTAAAATAATTATATATTTAGTGGTGTGTTTCTTTTTAAACAAAATACCCGTAATGTATTTCTTTACACTTAAATAAATCAAGAAATATGATGCAAAATATTGTTTGATATGAATAGGCAGATTATAATTTCTCATTAGCGTTAAACGTTTCAGAACTTAAGAAAAATGCTCTCTCCTGCCTCCCCCCCCCCCAAACCAAATCCTTTTTCATGCTAATGTCAGTGACAGTTTGTGATTTTATATTTATCAGACAAGTTATTGTAAGTAATTATTTTTATTATAGTTTGGTAATTGTTTGTAAGTATAGTAAGAATTTCAAATTATTAATATATGAATACATTATTTTAGATACTTGAAGTTTTTAATAGAAAAAGCCAAACATAAATAACTCTGATTTATTGTAATGTAGGGACCTGCATCCTAAAGAAGTTTGAAGGTAAAAAAAAATTAAAACGTGCACTGCAAGCAGTTAAAGTATAAGAACACTGAAAAATGTAGAGTAAAAGCTCCGGGGTTTTGGGGGCTGGAAAGGCCAGCAGAAGAACTTGTAAAAAATGTCAGTCAGTATGTGAGTGAATATTTTGTAAAAATTGTACATTCCTTTAGCGTTGGAATTAAAGGTATAGTCTGTTCACCTTTAGCTGAACACTCCCCAACACTTATACCTACAAATTTTATTTTTATTTGGGCCAAATATGTTAGTTCTGAGATTGGGGAGAATGTTTATACTGGTTTTCTGTTCCAAGGAAGTTTTCAGGTCAAACATATTAAAGACGATTGCAAAATGGCTTAAAAATTTTTTTGGAGCAGTGCTTACTTTATTAGGATCAGTCTATACCGTCCAACATTCTGGCAATAGAAATGGTTAAACTAATTTTTCTGGGAAAATGTTTGCTTGCTAAATTTTCTATGACTGCCATTTTTTTCCTATATTGGCTTCAGTTAACCCCTACAGCTACGTACTGATTTCTTCTTAATTTTGCCTGCGCTTCCTTTTCAGGTGGGATTAATCTCGCCATGTTGGTATCGTTTGAATTTCTTCGTACCTAAATAATTAGGATTTTAAATATCAAAGCATGTTATCATGTAGAATTTCGGAAATAGGCAGGACTTGTTTTGTCATACAATATTGAACAAAATTACAAATATTGGTCTATTATTTCGAAAATTACAGATGTGGTGACAATTTTTTTTTAAATTTCCGGTTTTAAAATGACGTCGTGATTCGCCCTATGCCGTGCCAGGCTCCGGTTATGTGCATTGAACCACAAAAATAAGTAATTGAGATTCCTGGGGCTGTTCTTAATTTAGAATTATCGCTCTTTACTGGACGGTAAAACATGCTCCGAAGTTTTTCAGATTCGAAACAGTCTTACAACGATGTCTAGTCCTAGAGTCAATATTTATAACCTCGGGATATAGGACTTCAGTACTTTTTGTGAGACTGTTTCAAAGCAGAAAAATATTTTATGTGCGTAGTCTATTGACTCACAACACTGTGCAACTTGATCTGTCATCAACAAATTTTAAACAAAGGAATAAAAATCAGTGTCCAAAGATTTTTACTTAGGTGTTGTATACAAATCACTTGGGCTGCTGTTGAGATTTTGCTCCAAAAGTACGTGTTTTACGTACACACACTTCTTAATGTAGTGCTAAAAATTTTCTTTAACATTTCATATTTGTCAACTTCTTGTAGTGTATGTTTACCAACGAGACCCTCTAAATTAAGTTTTGCATCAAGGCATTCATAACTCATCCGTAATTTACACGTACAACCCCGCACATCCGACAGTGCTGTGTCGCAGACAGGTGAGGAAAAGTCGAGAAGTATAGGGTTATTTTAAAAGATTCCCCAACCTCTACTTCAAGTCGCTTTTGATTCTTCGCCCCAACTCTTATGCGTTTAATCTCGCAACGAACTTTCGAACTTGGAGTGAAGTTCGTGGTCCCGTGCTGCTGCTCTTGCGCGGCTTAAAGACCTCTTCATCAGGTCAAAACTTTTCTTCCTTCAAGCACTCGACCGAAAAGGTGAAAACACTCGGGAGTCATGTCATGTCAGGGTCGTGTGGGGGTTATAACATGAAAATTGACATCTTGAAGCCACTGTACCGTTATGTTGTCCTTATAATGTTATAATTTATAGTACTATCCAGAATCCGAGTAAGGCCTTTCGAAAGCTTACACAAACGTTATCAGTTGTATCAATGTAGGTGTACGAGGAAAGTGTACCTAGTATGATAAGATTTATTTTTATAAAAACATCTTGTTTACATTAAGAGGACTATTCAACCTACAGATAAAAGCGGATATTTATAAATAGATTATATATGTATTGATCTGCTCGTATATCTTGAATATCTTTGTTACGTGCTGCCGCCCTCTGAGAATAATTTCTACACCGTCTAAGATAGAAACATTTTGGTATACCTTTTTTGTTTATTCATACCTGTTTCATGTTTTGTTGCGTAGTACGAGTGTGTTAGATCAGGTTTCCTTGTAGGATCTGCGTGTAATTTGATTGTTTTACAGGCATGTAGTTATCTACTATTATGTGATCTTCGAAAGTTAAAATAGTGCGCGTCATTGACCCTTACGGCTGTTGCGAGGGCGTGACGTTTGCCGCTGACGCAAGATAAAGTATATTCATTGAGGCCGGAAAAAAAACCGTAGAGTGGATATGCTGATCACACTGCGCAGTAGTATATCCTGAGACGAACATGTATTTATTGTTCCTACGACCACGTGACACCTGACATGAACAATGTGGAAGACGGGTTCATATTAGTACAGCCGATGTTTATGCTTGTTTGTATTTGTTTACTGTCATATGCGAAACTTTTCGAATTCGTCGACCGTATATCGTGAGACTGATGCATCGATGGCTTCGTCTATATGTCTAAATCACGCTCGTAGAAGAACAGGTGTGGACACTCGCCTGGAAACTTGACCTCCTTGTTGTTTGGCTGTAGTTCACTAAGTTACCGAGAATGTTGTGCGTCTTTGGCGCTGCAGTCAGGGCGGTCGGGCTCAAACTCCGCCCACTTACAATTTATAAAAACGTATTTTTTTATCCATTTATGAAATACATCCGTCGCTTTATCCTAAAGCATCGCCACAGCAATCTTTATTTACTTGGAATAATTTACACTGAAATTAGATATTACGGGACAAATGCTAAAATATGTAAAACACACAATGAATTTCTTTTGTACTTAAAAAAATCTGTAAATAATGAAAATTCACTTATGGCTATTTTTAAATAAGGCAAAAGGACTTTGTTGTGTGTTTTTAAATATTTTAGTACATGACCATAATATCTCATTTCAGTGTGTGTAATTTATTTCATTCGAGTAAGTCACTTGGTTTTTGTTATCCCTATGTTCCCGTAACTTGCAAATTCTGGCTCTGACACGATGATATAGGGAAACTATGCGAGCTAAAAACTTTTTGCAAGGTAACGCCTATAGAACGAACCGTGCAAATATAAAATTAATAATGTTTGCCACGTGAACACCTTTAATGAACTATTTTTAAAACTCGTCTATTACACTACACACAGATAATCTTCCAAAACACCTGCGAAAAATGTCCGAAAAATCATTCAATATATATTGAAGTACCGGATTCTTTATATATAAAAAAAAAAAACAACGGCAGTTTGTAGCTATATTGCAGGGTTTAGAATTATTTTACAACGAGAAAGCTATCTTAGCAGTTATATTATATATTTTGTCCGAAATATGTTTTCTTTTCCTACATTGGTTTGATGGGAGTACGTGGAAGAGTTAAGTAAAACAACGAACACACTGCAACGCATTCTGTGCGCGTGATAGGTGGGGCCCTTAACATTGTGGTATTATGCCATCTGCACGCCAATTATTTTTTTTATTCCTAACCCTGTGTCGATGCAGTCATATTGTTAGTGGTGTATTAAAGAAGTGGCGATATGGGCTGCCCGCCCCGATGGCCATTTTAAACAGGGGTGCCAGTTTGACATTTCACTGAAAATTAAATAATACTAATGTAATTTACACGTAGAGCTGGGAACCGCAGATTTACGTCGACGTGAAGTGTATTTATCAGGAAATGCGTTGGTTCTTAGAAATAGTTCCACTATGCTGTGTAGTGCATTATAATACAATAAGAGTGTGTGGTAGATAAATTAACTCTAAAACCACTCGTAGAAATCTATACATTTTTAATTAAAAGTTAAAATTGAAAGTTACGAAACAGCCATAGATAATACTTGCCAAGTTTATGAGCAAACATTTACTCAGAATGATGCATTTACTAATCGTGATCTCTTGCGCCGCAATTAAATCTACGAGATTTCGGCGCCAGAGATAGTTCAGGAATGCGATATTCCAGAAAAAATATTCCCCTAGAAAGATGGCTAAAACTAGTGTCTATTTATTTGCAAATTTGCTTTGAAAAACTGAGACGCAATGGTCGACCTGCATCTCATTTGTCTCCCGTCACGTTTGTTATTTTTACGCATATTTGGTTTTTTCTACATCACAATTATAGAAATGTCTGTTATTGAGCAGCGATATGTGGAGGGCTTGTTATATGAAATGAATACTTACCTTTCACGTTTGTGCAGTTCTGCTTAGACCTGGTACGACGATATGACAA
>PNEQ01083920.1:0-42217 GCA_003012365.1 Medauroidea extradentata | reverse complement strand
TACTTCGTCTCGCCTCTCCTCAAGGAATTACAACCACTGCGGTGTAGCGCGCTCACGTTGTCAGAGACATGTCAACACTGTATATACGTGCAGATGGAGCGCAGTGTTGCCGTGATGGCGACTTTGATCTTGTCGACCTACTTCGTCTCGCCTCTCCTCAAGGAATTACAACCACTGCGGTGTAGCGCGCTCACGTTGTGAGAGACATGTCAACACTGTATATACGTGCAGACACTATGGTGGGAACATGCACCTGCCACAAGGCGTCTGTACATGAGTGCAGGGTTGATGTAAAGTATTATGTTTCAAAAAATAAAAATTTAGCTGCAGTGCAGTAAATTCTATCCACCAATCCTTATACATAAAATAAAGATCACCTCTACATTGCACTCACTCACTCAAATCAACACGCAAAATCGAAACATTAGATAAGAATTTTTGAGTGTGGCTTCCCCTTACCTCGTAGGCGATCCTTAAGAGATTTTTCGAAATTATAAAATTAATTGGATGAAAAGCAATAATTTAATAAAGTGTTTTAAAATCAATCCACGACTTTTATTAAACAAGTTGAGATATAAATAAGAAGTTTGCTCCAGAGTTAGACTTATATAAATACCTAAATTGAAATGTTACGCTTTTTTATAAATTACACTTTGTAATGTAATTTCAGTTATCTGTTATCAAGTGTGTTTTAATACTTACCTGGAACTTTAAAAGTGAAAATAACTGAGTTAATGTATTTTGCTCATGCTAATTATATGTGATGAGAAACACTAATTTATCAATTTTATCCAATTTTAGAGCCCCTAATTAACATGTTAACCTGTTATTTTAATTTAGGATAGTAATTTCTTTCTCTTATCAGCTGTATTTTGAAAGAGTACTGCTTACTGAGGTATTCAGCAGAAATTCTATGTTAAGGAATGTTAATCAGTTATTTACTATGCAGAATTTGTTTCTCTGAGGCGATTGTTTGAACCGACGCAGTTGTCGACATTTCTTTTATCCTTCTTCTTGTCTGGACTCCCATACTGATAAGACGTTTGCGGCAGGCAATTAAGACGACGCCTGCTACTGCCGCCGTCCTAAAGATAGGAACTCTTGGGAGCGAGTTTAGGTTGTGTTAAATTTTATAAAAGTATTGCCGTTTTCAGTTTCTAGTTAATTAGCTGTTTCAGTGAACTTCAAGACAGCGTGGGAAGCACGTAAGACATCGCTCACGAACCTATCGTGCTGACTTTTTATATAAAAAAAAAATTTTTGGCTTTGCTATAACTAGTAGAAAATTGTTAAATAAATTTTGATCTAATAATTTATTATTTTCATGCCTCTATCGCTGTTGCATTACCCGTAAATTTTAACATGGTGAAATAACCGTACAGACTGGGAACTCTAACCAGAGGCATGAGTAAAGCGCCCTTGCTCATGCCGACTGAACGAAGCCGAGGAAAGTTTATATGCTAATGTTTGGTGGATGCATAGTAAAGTGTTTTTGTGTAATGTTGGGAGGAATAATTTTCTAAAATTCACGTAACTTTTCATGTAGGGAATAGCACCAAATATTAATATATTTCGCTACAGTCATCAGTTCTCTCGTTCAAATAAAATTGAATAATTTTCTATCAGTAGTGTACTGTGTCTTTTTGATGTAGTCTACTATTATACTATATATACAACTCAATAATATCCACACTATAACTAAGATAGTTTTAAAAATATATAATGTTTTTTAATTGAAATCTGAACTTCTCTTTAACCAGTTAAAGAATGATATTTACTTCAAAACTATGATTACATAAATATCCATAAAGATATTTCAAAATTTTTTGAAATTTAACAGGTAATGTAGTAAAAAATGTGAAATGTATTTTGACAAAATTACCGAAATCTCTAATAAACTCTAATAAATATTGCGTTGATTAATGCTTTTGAATACTGCCTATTCTCTAACATTCCGTTCCTAAGCCCTAGCATAGGGCCTATACTTCGGTGACCTTGAAAAGACTGATTACGATAGGGATAACTCAGTTTGTTCGTTAACCGGGTAATGAAGAACACCTACGTAGTATGTATAGCTATCGAGCATTTTTGTTTTCCCTTCGGCGGATTTGAACCTAGACGTATGAAAATTTAAGTGTGGCTTCCCTTGCGACCTAGGCAACAACAATGTGTGTAAAATAAGTAAACTATATTTTTCTGATATATTTGATATATCGTAAGTCTGGTGAGGTATATTTTTGCATTTGGGGGTGAAATGTTGTGAAATGTGTTCTAGCTATGTCCTCGATATCTCATTCAAAAAATAAGATATCGTTATTATTTATTCCTTCAAAAATTCTACGTGTACAAATCCGTGATCAGGCAACTTGTATAAGTAGGCTATACAGCGTATATACACAACGAATGGACATCCCTATTTTGATTTCCCATGATTTCCGGACGTAACTTAATTAAAAAACTGATATAGTTCCATTAAAACAGCTATGGCCGATTCCTTTTCTAGTTTCAGTTTTTGTGTGAAATTGAATGTAACCGTATTTAATGACCACACTGTTGATAAGACATACTGTAAAACACACTTTAAAAAAAAGTAAATTAGTGAGATCTGTTTTATTTATTTCTGGCAGCTACAAACATCATGTTGGTCATACGGTCCACAAGTGCACTGCATCTGCGCAGAATGCCGACCTTACGCTTGAAACTCTTGTGCGAAATTCTGCGATAAATACTTCTTGCACTGAGTGAGAAGATAAAGTGTGTCCTACATTTAAGAGAGTGTTGCACGAAACCACTGATCCTGTGCTAGTCATATAATCTAACCATAACAGCGTAAAGAATATAATGGTTTATGAGGTGCGTAAAAGTTAAAAATTGGGGTTAATAAAACACACGTTTTTTTTTCGCTTAGATTGTGCATTGTAATGAAATTTTTTCATACTAAATACAGTTAATTCTGCTTTTGCAAAGCTTAAATAGGATCATGTCTGATGCCTGCCTGGGCTATCAAATAATTCTGGAAGAATGAAATAAAATGTTCTGTAGATCAAGACGTTTGTGTCGGGAGTCTTTGAGCTTGTTGTTCTTCGATATTAGTCTTTGTAGTACTAACAAATAGGTTTAACGTTAGCTGTTATTTGTAACTTTGCAGTGTCGCATACTTGGCGTTTACGTGATTGCTACAGTAAAAATCCTTCCGTCCATATCAAATACTGTTTGGTTTTGTCTGAGAAATTAGCACATGTTGATTGAATAGTGGATGTAGAATACTTTTGTTTTAAGTACATAAATGCTTTAATCCGTGTAGGAATACGTCTCGGCAAGCGATAATAATTAATGGTAGTTTTGAGTAAGTTAATTCCTTCTTTGGCTCACTTGGGTAGACAATCAATATTTTCTTTAATGGAATTTTGACAATGTATATATATAGGCTAAAATATACCTAATACAGAGCACTACATATTTACAACATTTAAATTTAAATGTAAACTGAAATGAGTTCCTGATATAAACTGACTCACTATAGGCCTACTAGCTACGTTAATGCTTTGGATTTTAAAAATCCAACGCATCGGTCTTATGAAATATTTTAAGTCATGTTTGACATAAAATTAACCTTAATAAAATGTTTGTTTCTAATATATATCGTATTCCTCACAATCTAAGAGAATACATACATTATGATAAGGTAGGTCAAATAGGGTTTTGTCAATACCATTAAAAGATTGAGAGATAAAAATAAATTGTTGATGTTATGTTAATAGTGTATTATATATCCAATATGCGAACCTGTGTATTTCTTCATGTCAGATCTATGGGTTTGAAATTAAAAATAGATTTTCAGACATTATAATATCTAAACACTGAGCAAAAAAAAAATCAAGTTCAAGGCTTCTAACGAAACTGACCATGTATACTGGAAGTTTTATACTTTTAAAAAGTGAGGTCTTCATACTTAATTGAGCTCATTATCTGTGAATACGCGCCGTATAGGCTTGATGGGAATAAATGTAGAAAGCAATGATCGTGCAATAAAATTTTTCATGATAGAGTCTTAAGTTTAGTCGAATGTCGTTATTTAACCCAGCAAAAACACAAATTACAGAACTGCTCTTGATAAAGTCTTACAAATAATGTGCCTTCGCGTATGTAAAAACCGAAATGTGGTGGTGATTTGCCATCTCGACGGACAGACTTTACCCATGGCTATCGGATAATTTTTTATCTTTATAAACAGAAACAAATATCTTTTCTTAAACCTTTCGATACACTTAGATAGTAGATACAAGATGAAAATGACCATCGCTTTGTGTGACTTGAACTTTCTGCCAGACACAGAGCCACAACTGTGTGTGCAAAGCAAGCAGCAACAAAGCTGCAGTATCTCAAGGAGACGTCACAACTGGCACCGTATTAAAATCAAGCATTTCAACGGCTCTATAAAATGGCGTCGGCCGACTTCCGTGGCCAATGTTGATATTGTTATCTTGGCTTCCAAGGTTGTGTCGCGTCATAGTGTTAGTAGTACCAACGATTACTCTCCGTTCACTCTAACCTGAGTTCTAAAGTAAACAAATAGCATCATATAATTGCGCTTCCCTAGCTTCTAATTGGCTCAATTTGTCCAGCGCGCCGACATACTATTTCCAACAGACAAAACTGTGTACAGTCGGCATCATAGAAAACAACAACGCGCTAACTATTAATACAATATTGCGTGAAAATTTCGCATATGTTATCGACATACGAAAAAAAAAAATCATGTAAAACCTTGAAAAAAATATTGAGTAGGCCTACACGTGCAATTACAATATATTTCAAAATTCAACTGTCTCAAGCCATGACTAACGATCGTATTCAAATATTCTGGTACTGACGTAACGAAAATGTGGTACTCTGTAGAAAAAAAATCGTCAATGAAACGAGAGAGAGCCTTTGGTCAGCGGTTAAGAGCGTTCAAGTGTAGGAAAATCATAATTTTATGTTTGTATAAAATAGGGTTAGATTCGTAGACACTATTTGAGAGTTCATTTTCCACTTACGAAAAAAAATTAGCTCAGCCAGTTTTTCCATAATGTCAGTTCAAAGTCAAAATTTGCATATTTTTACTTCATGCAAAACTTGAAAACCAATAAACATAATGAAATGGAAAAATGACATCAAAACTACATGCCACAATGTACAGCTTGAAATATATAGAATCCCTTTACATAAACATTTTGTATTAAAAAAAAGTTTAAATAGTAATAAAAAACTAGCATTTTAGAAAAAAATTTAAGTACAAAAACGTTTATGTAAAGGGTTTCTATGTGCTTCAAGCCGTAGACCGTGGCATGTAGTTTTGATGTGAATTTTTCCATTTCATTATGTTTACTGGTTTTAAAGTTTTGCATGAAGTAAAAATATGCAAATTTTGACTTTGAACTGACATTATGGAAAAACCGACTGAGCAAATTTTTTTTCGTAAGAGGAAAATGTGCTCTCAAATTATGTCTACAAATCTAACCCTATTTTATACAAATTTAAAATTATGATTTTTCCTACACTGGAACATCCTTAACATTGAGGTGTTTAGCGCTGGTGAGGAGTGACATGATGTATGAAGCAGCGCCGGAATGAATGGGCGGGGGAAACGGGAGATCCCCGAGAAAACCCGCATCGTTCGGCATGATTCCCACATGCGAAAATCCGGGGACCGACCCCGCCGGGAGTCGAACCCGGATCGCCTTGGTGGGAGGCGAATGGTCTGACCCCCTATTTTTTTTTTTTAATTTTCCTTTTTTTTTTTTTTTAATAAAATGTTTGGTACAATGGCAAAGCTAACGCCTCGCCACTGCACCAAACATCCCCCCCCCCCTTTTAAGTTAGTTAATTAATGCATTTCCCCAGTAGCTTTGTATTGTGTAGTTGTCGTTGTAATTGTAAGTTGTCTTCTGGCACACAGACAAGACGAACACATTCACCCAGTCCTGAACCCGAGGAGGTGGTTCCCCCTCGACCACCACGGCCCCTTCAATAAAATGAGTGATTAAACTTACTGTAAAGTCCTCGTGGATTATTTTGTACTTCGTTTTGGAAAAATCACATTTCGTGAATCACCAAACAATCTGTCGATATCACGTTACATATTAGTTTTGTTTTATGAAGAATGTTACGTGAGATTTTTATTCGTGCCTTATAAACATCACCGAAGTTTGTTTAATAATGAAGACATATCCACGTTTCGAAAACCATGCAACACAATTTCACTGTTCACGTCCAACGTCACATAACCTAATCCGCAAGTCTATAGGCCCTGTAAACATTATCGACGCGAGGACGGAACGAAATAGATAATGAAGTTTTGGTGCGGACGAACTGGAACGGAAAATAATGGATATACGGAAAAACCATTTGCAGTAGCCACAACATTAACGTGTTAATGTCCAAAATACTTTGAAAAATAAAACATTAGATTTGTTTGTGATGTTACCGACTTATTTTTACAGTGGTAGTTATTACTTAATTAAATGTTTGATATTTTCAGAGTATCGTACATCTCTAAATACTGGCAAGTGTACCAAGAAACTCGTACGTTTACCAGCGCGTCAGTCGTTAAGTAAGACGTGTACCAACTGTACGGACGTGTAATCCACTAACCATAATTATAGTAATAAACATATAGCGTCGTAGATTGTGTTTGCAACGTCTGTCAATATTAGATATTTGTTAATAAATCTTTCTTAGTAGGTGTTGGAGTGGTAAATTTATATGTACACGACAGATAACAAAGATCTATTTCTCATGCAAGATCACAGTGCACGGCGGTCGGCAGCCAATAAACATGTTTGTTTATAATTTGCTTTGTTTATTATAAAACTCAGGTAAGAGTGAACCGAGAATAGCCTCGCATTGCTCCACGTATCTTCAAATTTGAACATTCCCGCGGCAATGCGAGCCGCTGCGTCGGTAGTACGTTTTTTACCCATAGTAAAGTATATCAAGAGGTAGACATTAAAATGAAATTGTGGATGTTATTATTAATTGTTAGTGCAAATTAATTAAATAATAATTTTTAAAAATTACATTTTTCCCCATTACATTGATAATTACAGTGTAGGTAAGGCCATTGCAGTGCAGTGTCGAAGTGTTTCTTGACTCAGCCACTTCAAGGAGATAAATTTGTCAAAGGTAAATTGCGAAATTGACACGTACTGAAGAGTTGATGGAAGTCTAGCTTGTGCCTAAAAGAAAACACGATATTTTCATGTCCCTATTTATTCGTGTTCGCTATTAGGCGGGCAATGGGACCAAACTCTTGAATTAGCTGAGGAAAACATATATCATGTGATTATATTCAGACGTGAATATTTCGTTAAATTAAGATACTGCTGTGTAACTACGAACACACAATTATAACGCGCCCATGAGTTAAAGCAACAGAGGTATTTTGTTTGGGGCTACTGTGATACGAGAGTTCTTCGACGTCACACCGCGCAGTGCAGAGAATTGGCAACCTCGCGCGACTATCTTCTCTTCTCCTTTCCCCTCGCCAAGATAGCGTATCTCGCGCTACGTCCTCCAAGCAACCAGCAATGTTATGAATGACCGCACCTCACGCCTCTTCTGTTCAGGTTGCTGCCAATCACGCGCTGCAAATACGTTGTAGTGTACATGGAAATACGTTTGTTTTACTAGTCTCCGCATACGCCATTGTGGCAATGTACGTAACTAAAACTCTTCCTACTAGGACAGAACGCTGATGTCGGCACACCACGTGATTGGCCCTGCAGTTAGTTGTTACTTTAATGTTGGCTCAGCGCTCTCCTTGAATTGTCACATTAGTCAAGGGACAATTGAATAAGCTACACCAACTTACTGAACAGTAATTTGAATTTTAACGTGTGCCCATATAAATCGTGAATTTTTCAGACCCCTTCTCATAAGTGCTGCTGTATTTATTTAAGGAATGTAATAAAGTTATAGGGTTTTAACAATTAACTCTTTCAACTTTTTAATTCCTGTTCCAGAACAAAAAACAGTGTTAAAATAAATGAGTAGTATATCATGCGATTATTAATTAATAGAAAGTTATTCAATTGTGTTTGATTAAATTGTGTACAACTTCTTACAGTTGCAGCTTATTGCAATGCCCGAAACATCAGCCAGCCGATATTTCTCCATATTCACGAGCGACCTGAGGTACAGTTGATGTCACGTCGTTTTGAGACCACGTCATCCCGTCAATCGTTACATTTAACTGTGAAAAAACGTAATAAATAACCATTTTTATGCAATAAACGACCCATATTAGAATGTGCCTATATGAAATTTTCATTCATCAAGAGAGTATCCAATTAACTTAAGAAGGACTTTGAATATAAGACGACGAAAAAATTACCAAACGCCAAAAGAAATGTTTTATTTACCCTTTATAAAAAATGTGTTCTTGAAATTTTAATCTATTTTAACACGTGATCATGCTTAAGTTATTTAAAAAGAAATATAACTTTGATACTGTGGTTTGCGAGCTGGTAAAATATCGATTTAAGTTACAATACACAAATGCACAGTCTGATATAAAAATTAATTAACCCTGTATCTTATTTAAACGGGTAAGTTAGTGAAAATATTTATGTCAGGAGCAACGAAGTCTCGAGTGCTGTCGAGGACATGAGATGAGCATGTAGCAATGGTGGAATGCAAGTGAGAAAGGAAGTGAAAATGTCACGATTAAACCCGCCATCCAATTGCAACTTCCGCCACGTTTCCCACATGCGATAATCTGCAATGGCCTCAGTGTAAATCGAGCCCGGATATCCATGATGACGAGCTAGTGTACTGAGCACTCAGATACTCTGATGCTGCAACAGTTGCTATAACCAATAAAATGCGAAACTGTCTTTCTTAATCTTCCAGCTTCTTAGACTTCAGACACTCTTTAACTCGCAGTTCTAGTTAGGTTGCTTTCACAGTTGTACCGTGGCTGTGCTCCAAGGCGTGCGGTATTAGCAGCGACTATACGCTCTGAGCAGTTGTGTTGTTGCAGAGACCAAGGTGTATATATTGTAAGTACCTTGTCACTTCTACGCTACTGGCTGTGGAGTGTTCCTGACCATACAAGTCAAATGGTTCCTCAGACAACTCAGTGTTGTGTATAATCACTGCTGGTCACCGCACACTTTGGAACACTCCACGCGACGTCCCTGGTTGCTTTCGATCTAAGTTAAATCACATATACTAGAGTGTCCATAAAGTTTCGAAAATTTAAAAATATTGAGTGACGTTTATTCTATATTAGACATATTACGGGCCTAATTTATGCTTTACAGGTGAAAAATCTAATAAATATTTTATATTAAAACATTTGAATTGTAAAATAAAAATACTTTTCAATGTGAAAACTTGATTGTTTATGTGAAATGGGAATTAGGTGTTTTCGAAAACTGAATTTTCGTTTTTGTAGATAGTTAAAAAAAACAAGGACATTTAATTCTATGCAACATAAAAAGTAAGTGGGAAAATGTTTTTTCTCAGAATAAAATGAAGAATACGTACGCGTATGTAACCTCTACTTAATCAACTGAATGCAGCCCTCATTTATTATACTGTTTGTATTTTTAATGGCTATAGGTAGGGACTGGAAAATTTCGCGAATTCAATGACCTGTAGGCTGAAGCCCCGTCTATTCGTCCATTGTCTGCTGTTGCACTGAGTAGCAACTAGTGGGCAATTACTAGTCGGGGCTTGAGGACGCATAATACAATGGATTCTAGCCTACAGGTAATTGAATTCTCGAAATTTTTCAGTCCCAGGCTATAGGCTCTAAGACACTGAACTGAACTCGGTGAAACAAAATATTCTAAATGTAGGTAGCCTAACTCACTGAACCATCTTGTGTTAGGCACAACCTACGTGTGCCTTCTAGTAACCATAGGTTTGTTCGCGTGGCCTGCCAGTCTGCCAGTTTTGTGCCAGTCTGCTAGTAGGCGTTCGTTTTACCGCAAGTGTTTTTGGTATGCTGTTCGGGTGGAACTAGCAGATGCCAGTTTTGCCAGAAATGGCTGCCATTTCTGCCCATGTTCGGCGACCAAGGGCAGAACTGGCAGCAACAAAAAACGTCACGTGTAACGTCACGCTACGATGCTGGTTCAGAACAAACTCTCTCGTCCCGTGCTAAACAGTGATCAAATGTTGGTCCCCATTGTAATAATCCAGTAACAGAAGAACTGTGCAAATTCTTTTGTTTTCCGAATTAATTAAAACCACCTTATTCACGAACAGCGTACTCGTAGTTCTTTTGTAAATAGTGACGATGGTAAACGTGCATCAAATCTACATTTAAATTTTTTTTCTCATTGTTTAAATAAATCCAAGATTACGTTATGTAATTTTGTATCTTGTGTTACGATTTCGTCTACGAGTTGTTTTGCCCATTAAATGCCTTGCCCAGGCATTTACTGAAGAAATCTTGAAACACATCAATATGGGGATTTGACAGCAAAATAGTATAATGTAATTTTCCTATTGTATGGAGATAATTAACAAAACTTGTCATTTAACAAGTCAAGTTTTAAGTTACCCCACAATATGTTGCTGAATAGGCCTACTAAGTACGAACAAGTCATCACTATAAGAGTACAGAAATGCATTAAAAATAGTATACCGAAAAATCGTAATTTTACCGTTTTGTGGTAGGCCTGTGGCGACATGTCCTCTTACGTGGGATATGTACCACATTTGCCTCACCCTTGGTTTGTAACAGAGGTCAACACAAACTGTAACAGTAAAGGGCACATCGCCGGAAGGGCCATTTGCTAGATTACTGGTTCTGAGCGTTATAAAGTATAAGTAAATCATTAACTTTAAATGTTTTATTTTAATAGACCATTCAAAATGTATATTACAACTATCCTTCAATACTGATTATGCACGGGTGCGATTATTAAAGAGGTAAATAGAATATTTAAAGTCAGTCTGTGCCCACAAATAGTTAAACGTACAAGTTATATTTCCTTCAGTTTGCCGTTAATATGCATGTGATCCACAAATGTTACGTTTTTGAAACACGGAAAGTCCAGCCCGATTACTTGGCTTATAGACAGTTACAAACGCATACCTTGTGAACTGTAGATCGTCCAGGTCACGTATTTTCATATCAGAGTTGTCGCGATGTGTAGTTGTCCCATTCTCTACACGAATTGTACCGCACAAGTTACGTTACTATATAAATTGATGTCCGCAGTGTTTGCCGCAATTCCTGATGCTTGTAGACTTTGTCGAGAGTTTCGTTAAGGCACGTTAATTGCTCAACATAGCAATCCTTGAAGCCATATGCTTCAACCATACTCAGACACCGTGCCAACTTACACTCTCGACGTCCGTCGACCACGGCACAGTCCCTGACGTCTTACTCTGTTGATCGCTGCTCTCCAAGTCCTGGCGTTCACGTCACGCACGCACCGTCTACCGCATACACATCGCTCCTCGCGGGCACTTCTAGCAACTCGCTTGTGTGGGCTATATTTGTGGGCTTATTATAATATATGAAATCTCTTTCCATATTTAAACAAATCCTATTTGCAATACAATACAATAAAAAATATTATAAAAATATTTACGTAAATGTGCCCTTTAGAATACTAGTGATAAATATTGAAGATATATACACATTCATTTAGTTACTTTCTTGGGGTCAGGGTTGCCAACTGCTACACGACACACAATCCGAGACAACACCATTTGTCTCACGCCTAGCTCAAGATGTTGTTTAACACATTCCTCAATGAGCATTTTATAGTTACGACTTAATTTTAGGAGGCAGAAATACAGAAATTTGCAGGGTAGGGACACACAACATAGTAGGATAGGAGCACTATACATGTGAGGCAGGGACATAAAAATCATGGAGCAGGGGTATATAAGTATGTACGGAAGAACATAAAATTGTAGGGTAGGATCACAAAAATGTGGGGCAGAGACGTTAAAAATCATGGAGCAGAGGAGCAGAAATATATAGGGTAGGGCCACTAAAAATATGGAGTAAGGACATTAAAATCTTGGAGCAGAGATACAGAAATATGTAGAGTAGGAGAAAAAAGTCATAGGGTAGGACCACTAAAAATGGGTAGGGACATTAAAAATCTTGGAGCAGAGGTACAGAAATATGTAGGGTCGGACCACTAAAAATTGTAAGCAGGGGCATTAAAATCATGGAGCAGAGGTGCAGAAATATGTAGGATAGGACCGCTAAAATGTGGGGCAAGGACAATAAAATCTTAGAGCAAAGGTAGGCCAACAGAAATATGTAGGGTAGGTGAACAGAAAGTTTTAGGGATGGACCAGTAAACATGTTCGGTACGGAAATTAAAAACCTTGGAGCAGATGTAAAGAAATATGTAGGGTAGGTGGACAGAAAATTTTAGTGTAAGACCACTAAAATAGATGGAGACAGTGACATTAAAAATCATGGGGCAATGGCACTACAAATTATGGGGTACCTACTAAAATGCATGCCGCGAACATTGTATGGACAATAATATTAACCTTCAGTAGCCCACATTTTAAAAATTGTAACCGTAATAGCTAACGGGCCAGCTAACAAACCCACGAAAATGAATCGCCTACAATGAACAAGATGTTACAATGTTACATACGAAAAACTTACTCAACCTCTAGTGTTCGTCAGCAGCAAGTGGTTTAGGCCTACCTAACTAAATTGCCTCTGACTAATGTAGCCTATAGTGAAACTACATTAGTTTGAATATTTCTACGAAAATTTACAAAGACGATTTTAATGCATGCATCATAACTTCATACAGGTCACGTGAGCTAGAAGGTCCTGGCGACGCGCAGAGGAGAAGTTTCACCCTCCTTCTACCCCTAACCAGCGCGCGTGTACGCAGCTGCTGATTGGTTGTAGCTGCTCATCCCACACTCGTGGCTCCATCGTTTCCCCTCTTACTGGTTGGGAGGAGAAATGTGGGGTGTGTAGATGTGCATTAGATACCATTTTACGTCCGCTTCGCCACTCTCTCAAAACCTTTCCTAGGTTGCGCGACTTATACATTGTGTCAATTTTCGCCCTATGTACTGAAGGACACATGCTTAACAAATCGCGAGGCCCATTAAAATGTATTTTTCCACTATATGTATTAAATTCTTTCGTCTCCGACGATAACAGTTTAAGTGGGGAGTCATGCGCATTCTTGTTTCCCATCATTTATACCTAAAGAAAGTATTTGTATTTATTAACATAATTACAAAAATATGTCGGGAAGCCAAATAGAGTTTTCAATGCTTAACGCTCTAAACAATCCTTCCCCTGATGCTTATCAAAACAACAACATGCTTGTTTACTGCCATATTTCGTTCGAGAGGTCACAGGCATTAGCAGCACTAGCATCTGCTAGCGATAAATGGCACTTGCACTCGGCTAGCAAAACTGGCAGACCACGCGAACAAACCTCTTGTCCTTGCACTCTGCGCCCCCTTGTGAGCTACGCTACTACTTCTGGAAACAAGTAAGTGAAAGGTAGGTTCACAATTGATAACATAACAGTAAGCATACAGAACACAGTTCGTTCGCACAAAAACTAACCTCTATGTATTCTTACCTACCAATTCACAACACCAAAAAAGTTGTTGTGTGCATGGAGATGCCGACAAAAGAAATGGTAATTATTTAATTTCTTGTGTGTACACCACGGTCGTAGAATAACAGGTCTGGACACTCGCCTATCTACCAATGTATTTTGCTTGACCCCCTTGTTGTTTGGCTGTAGTTCGTCAAGTTACCGAGAATGTCGTACTTTTTGGCGCTGTTTTCCGGGCGGTCGGACTCGAATCCCGTCCACTTTTTCCCTTTGTTAAATTTATAAAGTAAATAAATATTTCTGGAGCCATGATTTTAAATTGTGAGCGAAAGGAGTGTTTCATATAGTGATAAAAAATACGTTTTGATAAATTGTTTATCTTAACGGAAAGGAAGTGGGCGGAGTTTAGTCCGACCGCCGTAACATCAGCGCCAATAAAACACAATATTCTCGGTAACATGGTGAACTACAGCCAAACAACAAGGGGGTCAAATATCCAGGCGAGTGTCCAGACCTGTTCTTCTACGACCGTGGTGTACACATAATCATGCAACCAATCACAGCAAAGGAGTTTGTGAAAGTCCACCATGTTGGTTTAACCTCAAAATGCTTATGAGCAAAACAAAGCTAGAATTCTAATGTTAATAATTATGTTTCTATATTGTAAAAATAATGTTTTACACTGTGCAATTTATAGGACATTTGCTTCTGTATTTCCTTTTATCTTCAAATACGATTCCACTTCAACTATGTTTCAATAACATTCGGTTGTTTTTATACAGCAATGGATATTTCAGATTCGCGAAAAATTGCTATTGGCTAAACATAACAGTAAGAACAAATTGTGAACTTATTTTGCACAAAGTATCTGGTTGTGCACAGTTTCTACTAGGAGTGTGCGAAGCAGTGATTTTTTGCTTTGAAGCGAAGTCGAATATATTTCCTTCGAAGCCAAGTCGAAGTAGAATAATGTATTGTATATCGCATCATACATAATGTTTTCTGTAATTCAAATGTGGTTTCACATAGATCTGGATGATCTGTTTTTAGGTGTTTTGCTGTACCTAAACAGTAAAACCGAATGCATATATTTTGCTATGGGGAGAAAATAAGAACTTCAATATGATAACTATGCATAATTCTGTGTTAAATGATCTCCAAAATTTTAAATGCCGAAGTACTTACAGGGTTTTATTTTCAGGTTAAAATAAATAAAAGAAACACTTCAGAGCAGACAATAGCAGATTGCCTCTCATTACAATTATAATATTTACCCACACATTGCACTCTATATTTTTTATATTTCCGCGTCTAAATTCGTAGTAAAAATTTGTTTAGGTAAAATAAAAGTGGTTGGTTGTTTGCTTGGGAGCACAAAAGTGTGATCCTTTATCTTGGGAGCACAAAAGTGGTCGTCCGTCTCGGGAGCACGAAAGTGATCGTCCGTCTCGAGAGCGAAAGTAGTCTTTTATGTCGGGAACACGAAAGTGGTCGTCCGTCTCGGGAGCACGAAAGTGGTCGTTCGTTTTAGGAGCACGAAAGTGGTCGTTTGACTCGGAAACACGAAAGTGGTTCTTGTTGTAGGCAGCATAAAAATGGTTTTTCGAAGCATCGAACAACCTTCCAAGCGAATATTCGGTTGTTTAATATTTAATTTGACTTATATTTTCGAAGCTTCGCACACACCTAGTTTCTACTGTAATATTCTATGCTAATGCTGGTCTATGCTAATGTTTTTTTAATTGTGAACCAACCTGAACCCTGAGAAAAGGTGGAAAGAGTTTTGTTTAGAAATTTGTGTCAACAGGAGCGCTACTAGTATAAACCCAGCCACGGATGGAGTGTGAGACTTTGCTCGGCCATTAAAGTCTTTAGCGCTGGTCACATGAGGTGAGTGTGTAGCAGCATGAAAAATGGGGGAAACGGGAGATCTCTGAGAAAATCCGCCGACCAACGGCGTCATCTGGCACGATTCCCACGTGCAAAAAACCGGGGACCGACCTCACCGAAGATCGAACTCGGATCGCTTTGGTGGGAGGTGAATTGTGTGATCATTCGGCCACCGCGGTCCCGCCACTGTTCAATACCATGCCCTTAAGGCCATGCTCTCTTGTTTATACTTTTTTTGCAATATTTTTTACGCCTAAACTATAGCAGATATCAAAATATATTTGGCGGTTTTGTTCAATATCGTCTTCTCCATGTTGGCCGATTTCTTTCAAGGCAGTAAATATTATTGTTTTAGTTAATTATGTAACTAACGAATTCTGGTTTGTTGATTTTTTAGTCGAAATCATATATCTATTTTTTGTTTTAAAAAAATATCTACTAGTGCAAAAACAATTGTTAACAAAACTGCCGAACATATTTGTGATGTCTACTCTTGTTTAAGCTTAAAAAAGAACTATCGTAAAAACAGAAAGCATGACGTTAATACTGTCTGTAAGTTACGCTCAAAGTTTGAAAAACGCAGTTTCTTAACAAAGATAGACTACTTGAGATACTAACAACAATACTTTTAAGAACATTTACAACACAGATATGGATATATAAATGTGTAACATCGTTTTTATTAGTTTTAAACTAGAATTGTCTGATAAACATCGTTGAAATAGACGATAGTACGGCAAAAAACAGTCACACACGCCAACAAAATGGCTTCAATGGCCAATGACATCGCGGAAACGCCTACTATCAATCAGCGTACGGTCGCTACCCTGCTAGCCGGCAGTCATTAGGAGCGGTGAAGTGCGCCGGTTATCAAATGAACCGCCACGTCATTTAACGTCTGTATTACTATTTAAACCGTGGTAGTAGCATGATGTTCGTGGTGCTCTAACCATTGATCCATGGTTATTAGCAGATTATCACGTGGGGGAAGTGCGGTAATCTTCTCAGAAGCAGGGGACCGAGAAAGTGTTGATGCGCTCACTGGGTGCAGTTACAACCCGAGACAAACACGTGCATTTCTTGCTGTCGCGCTTCAAGGATATATCCGCCCACCTCACCTGACCTGACTTCCCTCCCCGCTTTCCAACAAAACAAACCGCATATAACCGGTACAAATCACGTCGCCGTAAGCGTGAGTTTGTTGTGACATTCCCTTGGTTATACACTTACCTGGGGGCCTATACTGGAGATTTGACTCATACGGGCTGTCTTCTGTGTCATGTTAAATGCTGTTTTGATACGTTTCAACACCATTTGCGCCTTCGTTTACAAGATACGTACAGGAAATAGTTAATGCGGTCATGAACGCGTGAACTTCGAAATTCGTGTACACAATAACAATATTAGAGTATTGGCATACATTCGAGTTGACAAAAATTGAAATATTACTGAAATGAAGTTATTGATGAATGATTTAAATAGAAAATTGTGATATTATTTTGAACTAACAGTATTGTTTTAATTTATTAACTGAAGTGAAGGCTAATTTTCGCGTTCACTATAATTAACAGACATGAAACATAACATGTACTATAGCTATGAAACTTCTAACACCTCAATACCAAACATTCTTAACATTTTGGGTACACGTCGTTTGCCCTAAAGTTGTTTGCTCTAAAGTGTAGGGCAAATGCCTTTAGGGCAGACGACTTTAGGGCAAACGACGTTAGGGTAGTCGCCTGTAGACTTGAATTCAAATGAATATCTAGAGAAGACAAATTTTTAGGGTCAACGACACGCTCCCAACATTTTAAATAATTATTATATTCCAACTAACTGAAATATTTTTCGCATGTATGCATAAAGAATAAATTAGCATATTTAAGCAGAAAGTAAACTCAAATTTATGAAAGCAAATTATTATACCAAAAATTCCCATATTTGTTTAACGTACCTAGATATATATCACAGTCCAATGTTCTGATTGGTTAGAGCTTGCGCAAATTGAAGTGACACGAAAGAAAGAACTGACGCACGAAATTAGTTAGACTGGCAACTCGTGTATAGGCCGTTCACAATAAGCGAGCACTGCGTAAAGTTTTCTTTAATAAGTTTTGCAGCCATCTTTATTGTTTTTAATGTGAATAATTCCACCTAACTAAAAAACCAGTGTAAACGTTTCAACGCTCTCAAGAGTTAACATATATTGGCCCAACAAAACATATTTTTAGTTAATTACAAGTTCTGCTGAGTGATTAGTTTATAGTCAACCGCCATAGCCGTCTTTAGTAGAAGGCCGCGGCATTAGATCTGGCAACCTTGCCAAGAAGGGTCATTTCAACACTTATTTTGTCTCGCCAACGGCAGTGGCTTCCCCTGATTCGTCGGTATATAGGGCAGAATAACGAATCAGGTACAATCATTGTCTTTGGAGAGCTAAAAAAAATTGTGTTAAAATGACCCTTCCTGGCAGGGTTGCCAGATCTAAAGCCGCGGCCTTCTACTAAAGACGGTTATGCACCAGCCAATACAAAAAAAAGGCGGTGCGGTATTTTTATTTTCACGTATACTCATATACGAACTAGACCACACGGAAATTGTTCAAATATGAATGTTTCACTGATTTTTCGAGCAAAGGCCGCGTGGTCGCACAACATGCTACTGTGTGTCCCCCACTGTATGGACGGAGATGTTGGACGACGTGCACAACTGTTTGTCCTACAACCACGTGGGCATCACTAGCATAGCCGACATTAGATGACATGTCACGTATGTCTGTACTAATTCGCAGAAACGAAGCAGTAAATCGTCCGTTATTCTGTTCGTAACTGACTGACTAATTTCATTTTTGAAGAAATTGCATCAGTTGTAACTGGTGGGCTGATATCTCATTCTACGCTACAGTTGTTTATTTTTTATAAATAAGGGGCTTAGATTTATAGTGGTGTCAGTCTGTTAAAATAGTTTTACCTAAACAATTTTTTTAATCACGTGCAAAATGCAGCGCATTCTTGCAATACGTAAATGGAATTAAAAATTAAGATAACGCGCCGCCTACCCGCGCGTGAAAGGCTCAAAAGCGACGGAGCAGTAAGGTCGACCTTGAAGCGCGCATCAAATGCCGCGTCGCCTCAACGAGCCAAGCGCTGAAATAGCGTGCAAGCTTCCCGCCGAACCGTTGTTACTATGGGACATTATTAAGCGGTGACCATACATTTATTGGTGGAAAGTCTGAAACTAAGTCCAGTGCAGGTAGCAATCTGAGTTTCACTTACATCCGGTCAGTACATTTTGAAGTAGGGAAGTCTGAAAAGGCCGTGTTTAGCCATTTTGGAAGGCTTAGAAACAGTGGTTTCAATAAGCGTGGCGTCTTAACAATGAGGTTCCGACCTTGTCTGAAGTTTGTTTTCTTTTCGATTATGAACAGGTTGTGATGGCGCGTAGCTTTTTTAGAACTGGAAAGATCCTGTAGGCTTTGTAGTATTATTATTTCGACGAGCCCATGACAGAAGATATTATTTAAAAATAAGTAAGAGTAGAAAAAACCAGTTTCAGAGTTATAGCAATTGTTATTAATGAAGGGGCAAGGCAGGGAGAGGGCAGTTTGGAATAAATCAGGCATTTTTAAATCTATATGGCGCTAGAAGAACATTTTTACTACGCTTGTATTAACTTGTTTCCTTGCAAGTCCGTTTGTTCAGTACAAATTGCACAATCGATTTTAAATTAACTTTCCGATGAGCTAGAGGTTGAAACTTTAAAAAGCGCTTTATATCTGTATGACAGAGCAATATTAAATCGCTTTTGTATCTGTCTGTATGTTCGGTATAAATTATGCTTGTTTAAAAGTCGATTGCAATATTTCATAAACACACAAGAAAATAACTTTAAGTAAAAAAATAATATAGGTTTTAAAATGAAAAAAAGTACAAAATTATTTCTCCTATGAAAATTCTGGAATTACATAAAATGGAAAATGTGGCATTCATGCAACAGGTAATTGATGCATGAATATGGCAACTATAAGTCACCAATAATTGTATTTTACATGCGCCTTAGGGAAGAATTTCGCTGACATTTTCCAAGAAATAATAAGAAAATTAACCAGAGACAGAGTCGAAGAAGTATGTTTTTCATCTGCAACAGCTAGTTCTTCACGACAAAACACCGTTGTTGCTTCCAGCATCGGTTTTGACTGTTACTTCACAGGGAATTACAAAAACGTTAGTCTACGTGATTGAAATTAATCTGGTGACGATTACGAAGAAAAATGGTCACTAGATATGGGAACATTTGGTTTCCCTGGGGAACAAATATTTTAAAGTACATAGATAAATACGTTTCCCGCCGATTAAGAACCGAGAGGGACTAATTTGGCACCTCATCAGGATAATGGGATACAATACCTGTCTCGGGCGGGGTGGTTTAATATCACCCACAGAAGAATTTATGAGTAACTTTGTCACATCTGAAGAATCACATTTGTAATTTACAAACAAAAGTTTAAGGAAGTGACAGACGCCGTCGTACATAACATTGGAAACTACGAGCCATAATTAGAGCCGCGATTTTATGGCGAAAATATTTTTGCAACTTTTGGTTTCGATGCGTCATGTGCACACCTGCAGCTCTGCTACATCGTCTACGGTTGGATGATTTTACTCTCATTTGCCTTGGCAAATTATAGACGTACAGACTCACAAGAATATTATTCTGATTGGTGCAGTCAAATGAGAAACGTGTCTGAACAAAGACACGCTGCCAATAACCTTGAAACAGAACTGCCGATGTGCACGTGAGTCACTGAAACAAAGTGGGGCGAAAATCTTTTCGCGACAAAATCGTGGCCCTAGCCATAATGTTTCGTTAGAACACGAACAGTTATCAGATTCAAGTATAGATGGTTCGGAATAAAGTGAGCACTCAAAAAAGCACTGCTAAATTTCTATTTTCAGGCAATTTTGTATCTTTCCGCATGTAACGGCTAAGGACGGGACTTGTCTAACCTCTCTGGACACGTCACTTAATGTTTGCACGTGTAAGATAAATTTTGCAGTTAGAAGGAACCTGTGTAATTTGATTAAAAATGTATTAACTACATAAAATTCAAATAAGTGGGAATTCAGTTGATTTTATTTCAGTATGTTTGTATTTAAATAGGAAAACACGCGGAACTTTCGTTGCAAACTATACAAGTAGTAAGGTAACTATTGTTACTGTTGGATTGTATGGAAAACCGGCTGGTGATATTTTTCAAAGGTAAAATTTTTAGTGCTCACTTTATCCCGAGTTGCATATAACTAGAGATGATTGTTTATCACGGGAAAACTTGACTGCAGCCTGGGTTTCAACGCACGTTCAGCTTATGAAAATATTACTGGCTTTAGATTGCACGTGGAGTTGATACCCTATTTGAATTAGCCAATAAGAATCCCGCTATTGTAATTGTCTATGCGTGCCTGTTATTGGTCTGAAGACAGCTACGTTCTGTCAAACGTGTATCATCCAGTCATACCTGTCACATGGAAGTACAGTATTTCCAAAGCTATGCTGGCACAAAACATTTTCGCGATATACCATCATTAGAGATGATGGTATATCGCGAAAATGTTTTGTGCCAAGATAGCCTTGAAAACACTGACACAACGTAGCTGTCTGCAGACATCAAATATTACAATATCGGGATTCTTATTGGCTCAGTCAAATAGGGCAACAGCTCCACGTTCAAACTAAAGCCAGTAATATTCTGGTAAGCTGGACGTGTATTGAAATCCATCAAACAGTCAACTTTTCCCGCGATAAACCATCGTCTCTATCTATGCCTGTTATTGGTCTGAAGACAGCTACGTTCTGTCAAACGTGTATCATCCAGTCATACCTGTCACATGGAAGTACAGTATTTCCAAAGCTATGCTGGCACCTGGAGTGAAATCAGGATGTAGAGACCTGAAAAATTCGCGGGTTCACTGATCCGTAGGCTAGCTTCTAAGAATATATGTGTACTCAAGCAGACAACAGCTGTTTATTAGCTGCTCGCTGACACAGTCAAATGGACCTGTATTCAGTTACAGTTTTATTATTGACTCAACTACTTCCAGGAAGTGTCGAGAAAATCAACGGACAATTATGAACGTGATACAGACCTATAGTTGCTGGAACTCTAGCTTGTGCCTAAAAGAAAACGCGAATTTTTCAGGTCTCTAATGATAGGAAGTTAAGAAAGTAGCAAATAAGTGGTGCCTATAAAACTATACAGCTGTGATTATGTCGTGGCAGATTTTTTTAACCTACTGATTTGTTGTGCAATATTTTATATAACAACCTTGTTTGTAGTTTACATATTATACCCCTATATTTTAAATTGTTACTGTGCGCACATAACATCAAGAAAATCAGTTGTAATTTATTCAGATTTATTTATGTCGCAACATTCCCTTGATGCAATGGCAACATAAATGCAATAGGGAGTGTTCAAACATATCTGACACTTTTATACAAATAATATTGTGTAGTATGTCTGACGTCTTTAATAAATTTGTTGATTAAAATACAGTCTATAAATTGCTACTAAACAATGCCGTTTGTAACGTTAAAAATAATCACACAAATTGATCTTACTGTATGTATGAATCAAAAACTTAACGTAGGTAACATATTTTCAATTTTATATAACATAAATGTTGTCTCTACAATATTTGTGCGCATTTTGCGTGTCATTGTAAAATTATGAAATATTTTTTCTCCGTAGATTTTCCATAGAGTGTATATAATACGTCACAAACTAATTATTTTTTAAATAATGACATAATTTAAGTTGCAAAAATTATCATGCATCATTATGGACAGAAGAGTACATCTCGCCCCCTCCCCCCTCGCCTAGGTTTCGTAGTATGATAGCTGAATATTGATTCCCGCCTTTGTTGGTACACGCTATTTTGCTTAAGTTGGCCGCCTGCACAAGCCACCGAACAATGTGCAGAGCTCCGGCCTACACAAGTTTATATGGAAACTACTCCATGTACGTTACTGAGGTCTTGTTACGAATACTATCCAAATAATTTTATACGCCTACTAACTGCTTCCCGCAAAAGATTCACCCAGGCTTCCACCTTAACTAAGGCGATTATTTATGTGATGAATCGAACAGTATTTCAACGCAGTTGAGTACAAAACTAACACGAAGACTTATGCACCTGACGTATGAACAATGTTGTAGCGTGCCGTGCATATTATTTTCTATACGAAACAGCTAAACTTATTTACTATATGTTTATCTACAAAAATAACACACGGTTAAAACTAGGCTTCTATTGTTTTAAAAATACAACATGCTTATTAGAAACATATTTTGGGTGTTCTCAAAATGGCAGCTGTAACAGTAAAAACACCACCCGGATACGTAAAACACGACGTTGAAAGCATGCGTTGGACTTTACTACAAACTTTTCACAAATAAAATTGTAGGGTCGCCCATTAGGAAAAAAGAGTAGTACAAAAACATTGCTCGTCAGTTTGGCGCGCCGCGAATATAAGCGATGCTGTTACCGGCGAGTGTGGAAAGCTGAACCTTATCCCTTCACTGTCTCCGCACATCAAACGCGGAAAATTACATCCTGTGTACACGGTTTATTTAAACCGAGTTAAAAGAAGCAGTAGCAAGCCCTATAATTAGAGAGAGGTACGTCAATTTCGCGGATTCATCTGGCTGTAGCCTAGATTGCTCAGTCCTGTACACAACATTACAAGCGATAGCTCTATGAATCATTTCCTTATTTACTACTGGCTTGCAGTAGTCAAATGCGTTTCGTGACAGCCGCCAGCTAATCACACACGTGTACGAAGTATATAATTTTGGCGTTAAACCTGACCTGGAATGTATTTGCGAAATTGACGTACCTCTACCTATAATGCAGCGTGAATTTACCACGTTTTTAAAAATAATATTTGTGAGTAGAAGTTGTGATAAACTGGTATAAACTAGTTTAAGCAAAACATATTACGTGACTAAAGCAGGGAGCATAAGAAGAACTAAGAGAGCCCTAACTCACACGTAAAATAACGAGAACTTAATTTTCGCCAGAGACGCCCGAAGTTGGCTAAGTTACAATTCCCCGCCCATAATACCAACGTAAATGAATGAAGGAGAGAACTTTCGAAATTGAATTGTTCATAATATAATTGTCGTTAGAGCATATAACTTTCGATACTAAACAAAACAATTTACAAATGACTAGGGACAGGAATTTGTGGTGAAACTATTTTTGCCCCACTTTGCTTCAGTGCCTTACGTGCACACCTTCAGTTCAACTTCAAGGCTATTGACAAGAGTCTTTTGTGAAGAATTGTTATCCATTTGACTGTGCCAATTAGTACACGGATAACTGCGACACATCACGTCTGTGATTTGCGGGTTTAACCTCAACATGCAGGGTGTTACGGCATCCAATCACTGACCACAAAGCTGAGATGCAGGTGCGCACGTAAGGCACTGAAACACAGTGATGCAAAAATATTCTCGTGAAATTTCCTATATCCAGGCCTACTAATAAGTAACATGTGGTATAAGCGCGTCTCAGGCTTAGATTGCAGTACAGTTTATATGGACATTCGCGCTCTCTGTTCAACACACGGTAACTGCCGTTAACACTGTCCTTGTTCCGGCGCGCGCTGTTGCCAAATGTCCTCAAATGTTCAAGTGGTAACTGCGATCTTAAAATTGTTGCATGTGGGTACAGCATCGAAACGCGCATCGGGTGATATAGTTGATTCATCATTTACACCATTTTAAGGGGTTGAAACAAATTAAAAAACAAAAATTTTGAGATTGGTACTGTTTTCATGCAACCTTAAATATATAGAGACACTGGAAAATCGCGGGAAAAGATGACTAATTGCTAGGTTCCAACATGTTGTATATAACACTGAATGTTTTATATCTACATTGGCTATGGTTTATTTGAAGACTTTGTTTCTCTCTTCAACAGGCCCAATTATAAATGTATATCTTGGACACACGGCGTGAGTGATTCGTCAGAAAACTGTTCACACGTGTCACGGTTAAAATACTACAGTTTATTGGAGACTATGCTAAACATTTTCGCGATTTTCCAGTGTCTCTATAAATATATCATTTCATAACTTACGAATCGAAAGCAAAATCGTATCCCGGTTTTTATGGTGTGTAACTTCATATATCTAGATGCCAACGCATAAATCAGAAGGCTAAATGTTTTTCCGTTAGTTGTACAGACTTTTTTTTCTAACGTTATGTACGCTTTCTAACAAACTGAAACATCAAATAGTTGGTCAGGGAGAAACTTTTTTGCTCTCCAAGTTAGGTGGAGAATGAAAGCGATGAAGTTGTTCGTAATGAGCTAAATCTATGTTTAAAAGGAACCCCACTTCAATATCTTTAGCCGTTCTCTTGTTTATAGCTGTGAAATGTGTGGCGTATTGTTGTCATGCGCTCGACGCGCGCGTTCGCCCTACCAACTTGACAGCTGAGTGTCGCTGGAAATGTTGGCTGAAGAGGAAAACGTCCCGTTATCTTTGCTGACTATGAGACTATGTTTGGAAATGTTAATAAATAAGATATAATCTACTTTTAGTCAGCAGTTTTCTTCGTCCTGTGTCCTAAACTGGTTCATTAACGAAACTGCAGTGTCTCGCGGCCGAGTGATTCGTTGTGTATGGTGACTGATTCCGAAACAAAATTTCATGTGTGTAATTGTTTGTTAACATTTATTTGTATGGACGGCAAAACAATAAAAAGTCGTAACATAGGTAGGCTACGAGAAAGGGAGCGAAATATTGTATTAATCTTATTCCAGTATATTTCACATACTATTAAGGCATTAAGGATGCTTTAGAAGAAACATGATGTTCCAAACAAACTATTTAAGCTGATAGGAAGAAACTATAGCAACACAGCACATCAAACTACCATTAAAAATAGAAATCATAAAGTAAAGACAAACAATAAATAATTTCTGTAAACAAACGTAAAGCAATGGGTCCTTCATTTCTACTATTTGTATGGTAATGGTTTTTGTAATCCTAAATTACAGCAAATATAAATATTTAACTCTCATACAATTTGTTTATAAGGAATTACTACGTCATCTAATTTGTTTCCTTGACAAAACATTTTTTCTGGTTTCGGTAAGTTTTTGATGGGCGAAAATTTGTATTTACCTTCAACTTTATGTTTAAGTATTGAATCCTACAAAATGTATAGTAAAACAAATTAAAATAATACTGGTAAACATATTGTTTTATATATGCTCTCGTTTAGGTTTAAGATATAATTATCAAAGAAGTAGTGAAAATGAGTGATACGCCTAAGTTGACATCAAAGCCGAACATTAATATACTCTCCTTTGTGCGATAACCGAGCGTGGTACAGTAGTGGTAAAACATTCGCCTCACATTCGGGAGGACCTGGGTTCGCTAACCGTCTCAGACCATCCTGATTTCGGTTTTCCAGAGTTTTCCGAATTAACTACAGGCGAATGCTGGGAAGGTTCCTTAAGGGCGCATTGTACCACAATATTCGTCATCATGTTTTTATTTTTATATTTGTACCAGTTATTTTTTTTTTCTTGTTTAGACACAAAATGAAATTAAAATTTTATTTTTCAAAAATTTTTTATCTCGCATAGTTCTTGCGTAATGGCTCGTTAAAGCCAAAGTTTGCATGTTTCCGTTTTAAGGACGGCGTTAAAACCAACTCGCTTACCAAACTGAAGAAATCCGCTGTTAATAACGATGTTGTTTGCTACAAGTTATCGTACGTTAAACCACTAAATAAAATATTGTTGTCTTTAAAAAAATTATTGAAGTTTTAAAATTTTTTATTTTAAATTTAAGCATTTTTATATAAATACAAAAAGTTTTTGTTCTTTGTTTTATAAACGTGACATTGTTGCCCGTGACGTCTTATTCCACTGTGAATTTTTTCAGTTCGGTATGTCAGTTGGTTTTAGTGTAGGCCTTAAAATGAAAACATGCAAGTTTTAACTTTGACAAGCCATTACACGTAAATTATGAGAGCTAAAGTAATTTCATAAGAGCCAAATTTAGTCACATTTTGTGTGTAAAATAAGAAAAAAATATAATATCTGGTACAAATAAGAAATAAAAACACGGTGATGAAAATTGCTGTATACCGCCCCTTAACAAAGATCATGACCGAAACCTTACCCCTTTCCACCCATGTAGCCTATCACTACCAAGACCTTGAGCTGTTCCAGGGAACGTAGAAACGTCCAAATAAATAACACCCCCTTCTCCCCCTTTAAATGTATTATTAGCAGACAGTAAAAGTGACAAAAAAAAGACATAGGCCATACAACATTGGTTTTGAATGATCAATTTCACAATCTTCAACTAATCCAACCACGTTTTTGTCTTCAGACAGATGCACTAAAATGTAAGAAATATTTCGTTTCGTCAGCAGTAACTATGATGATTTTAATACGTGTGATAATAATTTTTTTCTTAATTAAGTGTTCGTTACAATTCATGTAGTGAATTAATATCAGTGGAGTATGTGAATTTTTTCATATTTTAAAGTAATAGAAACTGTCATTAATTACATATTTTGAATCGTAATGCTATACAAATTGTAATATCAACTAGAATAATAAAGAATATATTATTTTAAAGCTCAGAATTCTTAAGTAGTGCACCTCTCGAACTTCGTAGAGTGGCTGCGATCTGGCAACAGCGCGCGCCATAAGCTCTGTACTGCAATCTAAGGTTGGGACGCTCTAGAGTAGATGCATAACGTTATTTCTTTGATATTCCTTAGTAAATTTTGTTATATGTTGCACATGTCTGTCGGAGCAGGAAAACGTTGGTAGTATTCAATAAATGATTTAATTTCCTTATCCCAGTTATGAGAGCCTGCAGGTCTGTTACGACCGCGTCGCAAAGCAGTTTTGCGATCGTTAGCCACGTTAAACAAGACTTTGCAATGAAAGCGATTACAACTCTCTCTTTGCGACTGCGAACTGTCCACGAGACGCACACATATCGCAAAGCCTTCGCAAAGTCGGTCGCAATCTAGCACGCCGTCTCGAGGACTCGCTACGACTCGCAAAGTGAATTTATAAGATAAAATGGCGGACATTTTCCTTGAGTTGCCGTAACCTCACTGCATATTTAAACAACTGTAATTAAATTAACTGGCGTAGAAACATTCCGATACATATGTTACATCAATATTTACGTTTCGCAAATCAGTTTTACGATTAAAACGGCAGATTATTTAAAAAAACTACACGACTTCTGTAAAAGAAACGTAGATTTCGAACTGATATGACCACTCGAATTAGCTGTTTTGTTTGACAATTCACATTTTATAGATATGAAGCTACAAAACCATCAATAATTGTAATACAGAAGAACCACACTTTCTACAATATTAACTCAACATCAATAAAGCCATATATTTACACATTATTTATGGATGCTTAAATTTTCATTAGTTGCTAACGCCAATTTTTATTTATTTCGTTTTGTACGTGTGTATATTTCCGTATTCTAACGAAGATCAACATTACGTTGGAAGAATGATCCTCAGAAAAATTTTTCAATGTATATCACTTTCAAAAATGATTTACAATGGCACTACTTCCGTATACAGCATCGCTAAAATAACTTAAGTTTTGTGATGAAATTCTTATCGACATCTGGGGGAGCACATATAAACTGTTACCTAATAGTTAGACTCGGTGGCCCTACCATCGAGGATGGAAATTAACCACGGGAAGAGGAATTTCAGTCGCTGTAAATAGGAATTTTGGAATATATTTTTAAAGAGAGAAATTTATCCACAGAAGCATTTCCAACTGCCGTCGCTGAGAGCGCGTTGTCGCAAAGTTTTCGCATACTCGCAAAAGACAGCGACACTCGCAAACGAGGAGGAGTTCTTCAGTTGCCACCGCCGTGTGCGGTTCGCTTTTTTTGGATCCTGTGTCGGGAATTTGACACTCTACGTGTTTGTGATGTTCTGGAAGCTTCTAGAGTTTGATTGTTTTTTCTGTTAATGGATATTGATTCTAATTATGATTTGTTCTTCCTATTGATTGTAGCTATTGGCCGTGGGCGAAAGTTAGAGGCCACATTCACCGAAAAAAAAAAAAAAAAAAAAGCAAACGAGGATGGTCATAATCACAAATTCGCTATCTAAACCACGATGCATCGCAAAGTTGCGTGCAGCGGCAAGCTAGAGACGAGAGCTCTCATAATGCACCCGCTGAGACTAGAAGTGAGGAGGTACGTTTGCCACGCCCCGTCCCCTCCACATCCCGTGTCTCCTCGTCCAGCCGCCGCTCACTCGTCACACAAGTGACGTCGCTGCGCCGCGCTTCCATTGGTCGTGTCCTATTGGCGCACGCGTAGAGGCTCGTCACCTCGTCGAGTGTTAATTAGCATTCCGCAGTCACTTCACAGTTCAGTCGCGCGGTAGCGTCGTGCCAGTGTGGCCGAGTGCTGGCTCCCGGGGACGACACAACACTGTAAGTATTAACTGTCAATTAAAATGATAAAATAATGCACCTCAAAAATACTTTACCATTAAGTGGAAAATATGGGTAAAGTTTATACGTGTATAAAGGCATTAAGGCCATGCTCTTTTGTTTATACTGATTTTTTTATAATTATTTTTTAAAGTTTAAACGAGAGCAGATATCAAAATTCTGTCTGGCAGTTTTATTTAAAATGGTTTTTGCAATGATAGAAAACTTTTTCAAAGCAAGAAACTACACAGATTCAATTAAAAAGTCGATTAACTAGAATTTCATTAATTTCATAATTAGCTAAAACTGTGGTACTTACTGACTTGAAAAAATCAGCCAACGTAAAGACGATGATTTTAAACAAAACTGCCGGACAGATTTTTGATGTCTGCTCGTGTTTGGACGTAAAAACTTAGTGTCGGTAAAAAAATGTAGAAACTACAGAGTATAGCCTATAGTACAGTTTAATTTGCGAGACTTCACTTCTTCATAATTAATTCTTTGCCGTGGGAACTACTATGTAAATATCTGGAAATGACTTACTGGTAGTCATAATCCCAGTGTGTGTGAGTGTTAGTTTCTAAATTTTAAAATTCGTCCTACTATTCATCTGCTGTGCTGTCATTGGTCGGTTACGTGGGTTAAGTATGTCTAGTTTCTGAGTCCCAGTATCATGGATTTCGTGCCGATACAACCTGAGGGCTGTAAAATATCGTTCGGAAGCGCCAAGCCAGATAATTAATATGAATGCAACACTTGCAGTTAGCAATTGTTTACTTTTTTGTTACTAAAGTAGTAGACTTAAAAATACATTTATGAAGAATAAAATTTTTTTATTGTTCTGCGAACACTCGTGTGTAGTCAACTTACGATAAAGTGTATCCAAAAAAGTCTAACCTCTGAAAAACCAAATTATTTTGAAATGCATGCGTGTGTGCAGAATGTTTTGTGGCTTGTGTATTGTATATCTACAGCTCTATGTTTAGTTGGAGTTACAGTGTTGAAACGGTTTTACTGATGAACATTGTTATTTTATTTGTAGCCAGTCTTCTGACTTTGAACAACAACTCTGCCATGACATTCATGGAGAGAATAACTCGATGTCTGACAACGCCATGCACCTGTCTCAAGGCGAGTCTAATAGGCGCTACAGTTGCGTTGGTGGTGACAGTTATTCTCACGCTGGGATGTAAACATGGCACTCAGCGAGACTTCGAGCTTGTACTGCATACCAACGCTACGTTCATACACAAGTTTCTCTGCAAGGACGGCTGGGCGTTGAATATAATGTGCATCTGTCTACTTACGTGCTTCATGTTACTGAAACTCTGGAGCCTGGCCTGCACGATCCAGAACATCGCCTCCTTCGTGGTAAGTGTTGTCAATACGCACGTGATTATCTGCTTCCAGTGTTGTCAGATGTACCACAACTTTGTAAATATTTAACAGGGATTTTCCTAAATCATATCAGATAAAAATATGACAATAATTTCTTGTAATTATGTGAGCAGATTTTTGTTTTGGGTAAGAATTTCGCCATTATTTTTCACTCATCTGGCAACACTGCTTCCATCTTTATCTTAAGTATTTCCCGGGCTTGCAGTTGGCGGCCCTGCAATCTCACGGCCGTCAAATGATAACTGTGTTTATGCTTTAGCATTTGATTTTTTTGTTTATTGCGAAACTTGCTACGAACGTAATCGACGGCGCTTCAATAGTAACGCATTACATTATAATTACTAAATTCCTGAAATAGCAGCTAGAAATCAACCTCAGTTAAGGGAAGTGGGTGGGACTCATTGGGAAATTTCAATTGTTTTGAATATTATTATATTTGTACGAGATAAGGTTTGTTATATAAACATACATTGTGACTCTGTAACAGTAACGAAAATTGTCTATTTTTTTGTGGTTTTTGTACAGTACTTTTCAGAGCCCAAATTTGAATACAGCGGTTTTATACACGAATGAATGCCAACTTAACCACAGAAATAAAATAATTTAAACTGAAAGACGGTGTTATGGCTGCGTTAAGATATATATACACACACACACACACACACACATTGAAATTTTTTTTGCCGGAAATGAGAATTTGTTTAAAATGTAGTAGTTTTCAAAAATAAAAACATATATTGGGATTTTTATATACGTCTAAACAGAGCCCTAGACACTGTACTTCAGAGCAAATAATTTCATTTCTGTAAGTCAGTTAGTTTCCATTGACTGCGTAAAACAGAAAAGTGAAAATTTGGGCTTTCGTATGGCATTATACAGAAACTATAAAAATTGTAAACACTAGAAAATTTTGATTACTGAAAAAAAATAGACATGGTGTATGTCTATAAATCATGCCATATCTCGTACAAATATAATATTTATTTGCACAATTAAAATTTTGCAAGATGTATCCCCCTTAAATACTTTTCTGTTGACATGTTTTAAGGGGCTGACGAAAAAATGATAAACTCATTTTCAGCAATGTGTCCTAAATTAAAAGAATACAATGTAATAATAAACACACAATATAAACACGATTATAGTGAACAAAACACATTTTTTGATTGTGTCATGATCATATTTCACTTTAAAAATATGAAACTTGACTTTTCCGATATTAATGCATGTATGTGCGCTCATGTGTGTTGTTACGCATAGACGTAGACACGTGTACAGAAAAATACTTATTCAGACAAGAAAAACTTTACTAAGTGATTTGTGACAGTAAAATACACGTGCTGTATCTTCAATACTGAGTATATGTGCCAAGAAGAAATAAATTTATTATCAGTGTATGCCAAACATTTTATACGTGCCTGGTTTCCTTTTTTAATGCGTTATGGATGTGTGCAAAAATGTTATGCTGACAACTGACCTTCATTGCAAAAACAGTGTGTGTGATCCGGTTTGTATGGTAGTTACGTATTCGCATATTGTTAGTAGTAATTTTTACAGCTGTTAATAATTTTGCATGCCAGGGATATCCAAACTCTTGTTGTAACACTCTGGTTGGCCATTTTTAGCCTACTTACTGGAGGAAAAAGTTGGCTTTTGAGATATCCTTTCTGTCTGCGTGTGCGTGTGTGTGTCCCCCCTAAAAACTTTTGAACCATTAGACAGAAATTCTTCAAACTTGGTACAAATATAGTTATCTGTAACCTGACTTGACTTTTTTATATTTAGTTTAGGTCATGTTCATATTTTCAAAATGGCGACAATTTAAAAAAATTTTATGGTAAAAATAAATAATTAAATAAACGTACTTTAGAATTTCATCAAACTTGGCACACAAATACTACATACAGAGCTAACTTGACTTTTATGTACTTCGTTCATGCTGTGTGCATATTTTCAAAATTGTGGCCATTTTATTTATTTAGCACAGTATTATATAGCCTATCTTAGGAAATAGTTTTCTGAATATCTCTAAACTTGGTACAAATATTCTAAACGCGCAGCTGACTTTACTTTTTTATATTTAGTTCATCCTGTGTTCCTATTTTCAAAATGGCGACCATTTTGTATTTTAGCATAGTAGTCCTATAACATATCTCAGGAAGTTATTTTCAGAATGTACCCAAACTTGGTTCACATATACTGAATACAACGATAACTTCAATATTATGTATTTAGTTCTCCCTGTGTTCCTATTTTCACAATGGCAGCCATTTTTATATTTTTGGTATAGTATTACATATCTTAGGAAAATGTTTTTCAGAATTTCACCAAAATCAGTATACATATACTACATAGAAAGCTAACTTGACTTCGGCGTATTTCTCTCATCTTGTATTTGTGGCGGCAATTTTTATATTTTTAGCATAGTATTCCGTATCTTAGTAAACATTTTTTTCCCCCAGAATTCCACCAAACTTGGTACACATGTACTACATACAAAGTTGACTTAAATATTGTGAATTTCGTTTATCCTGTCGTCATTAATTCATTATGACGGCCATCTTTATAATTTCTTAGCATATAGTAATTCGAAATTTAGGATACATTTTTTTCAGTATGTCACCAAACTTGGTACACATATAGCCTACTACGTGCAAACCTGTCTTGACATTTGTATATTTCGTTAATACACATGTAATAGTATATTGAAAACAGCATTATTTTAGTTATCTTTATGATAGAAAAACATCTCAGATAAATGTTTACCTAATTTATTAAACTGTTTGCTCGCATATTACTTAACAAGCTGACTTAGCTTTAGTAAATGTCGTGTATCATACGTCAGAATCAATAACATCATTTAAAATTTCTACATCATGTAAACGATTTTAACTTTCAAGGTTAATTTGCATCCACTTTGAGGAATGTGGGCTTATGAGTTATGCTGGTAACTTCTTGTTAATATTTATGCTACTAGATGGCTATGCAAATAATTTTTTTTTATTGTACAGCCAGGTGTCTTTGAATACTTTGTCATAACTTCAGACAGTAGTTCAACTTCGTCTATAATTATCTTAAAATTTTCCGACATAAGCCATATTGTAATTAAAATATATGCAACGTCATAGCAATACTGTATACAATTATGTAATGTCCAAATATATTAAACATTACCTTCATGTGTATTATTTATCCCGTGTGAGTTTCATAATCGAGGTTCAACTAAAAGGCTTATATTTTATTTCTGTTAATATTGCATCTGTTATCTATTGCTATAGCGTTGTTTAGTAAATAAGTATTTTTGTATAGGCTACTGACACGTGAACACTTCCTTACGATTTATCGTTGCCGTTTCTCCTTTTTCTATCTTCTCCCTTTCTCTCTCTCTCTCTGCATATCGGCACCAGGACCACTTCCTCCAGCTGGATGGACAACTTCCACACTGGTTCAAGGACAACACTCGTACCAACGTTCGAGACCATGTAATGGCTCGTAATCTTCCCGTTGTAATATCGTTACTTTCCTACGTTTAGCCGTGACCTTGACGTAACAGTCAAGGTAGAGAACTGCTTCATGCTGCTCTGCTACTGTAAGTGCAGGTTTCACAATGTCTAGGTATGTTACGAATAAGGCCTGATTAACTTTTAAGTGATGGTCAGCAAAATATTGTGTTTCTCGTGTTATGATTAACTCTAAACTGCAGTTTAACTAATGGTAACCAATGGTTAAGTTAAACACAATAAGAAGTCCCCCGTATGTAAAACTCTTAACATCCACAACGGCTGTCATATGTCAACAAACATTCAATGAAAACACACTTACTGAAATGAAATAATTTCCACTGAAATTAGATTACACATGCGCTGTATGGTTTAAGTTATAGGTCATAAAACAATATTCATTTTAATAAAAAAATATTCTGAAACCAAGAAAAAAACTTCATTTTCAGAAATTGCAAAATGTGACGTTAATACGTTTGGCCGTCCTTCTTTGGCTCTGAGACGCGGAGAAATGCTACAGTTAGGCGGCCGTCTTAAGGGCGTTCAAGTGGTCGAAAACAAATTTCTATGAGTGCAGTGTATTAAATACGTCAGAAAATTTTATCAAACGCTGTTGTGGAAAAGGTGTAAAAACTTTAGCATCATAATTTTTTTTCATTATTTGAATAAGTACAACAAATTAATTTTTTGATATTTTGTAATTATAGTTTCAAAATCGTGCTATATTAACATTAGAGGGACTGAAAATTCGCGAAAATCTCTATCTAGCGCCTGAAGTAATCTCAAAAGCGCCATAGCATGTTGCACTTTTTATGATTTAACGACGCTAGCCTGAATGGTTCAAATAATTACAGACGAATAACAAACAATCACTATCAGCGTACCAGAATTTTCGTTGGCCCGGTTAAATGTGAAAACACGAATAACGGAATAAGAACTTCGGACTCATAAATAATTCCGTATTGAACCCAGCAACTTGCAACTTTTCTTGCGATAAGCCACTCTTTCTAATTATCATGTTAATCCGCATTTTATAGTTTACACCAGTACATGATAAAGACGTTTCATTAAAAGTTTACTACGGGGTTTACACGTAGTTGTATTTCAAATGTCACTATAAACGTTTAAGAAAAGAATCTTAACATCGGACACTTATTTAAAACGAACAGAATGTCCGATTTCTGAGAAATTTCTCAGCGAAACTGCTCTGACATCAAGAAACACTTGAGCAGGCTTATGTCTTTACAACGATACCGAACTGTATATATAATTAACATTGGATTATATTTAATGAACGACGAGATAACATTATTTTTTACCTCTGTGACTGACTTCAGCCCACAGACTCCTATTTACGCTAATATAAATTTAATCGCAAAAAGGAACTGATATCATAAAACGTCACAAACATGTTTTGGATATAGCTTTTACTAAGTGGCTTAACTTTAACAAAACAGTAATTTATCTTAACTTTGGCTATTCTTTAATGTTTGTGCACGCCGTAGTTTGAAAAAAAAATGCTGGATTTTTGTTTTGCCATTTCTGTAGCTAATATTCAGCGTTAACTGCATCATGTAGCCTAAATGAAATTAATGGTGTTTTATTCAGGTACTAACCAGTCTTATTTAAACGATTTATACAGAAAACTAAAAATGGAGATGTAAAATTAGTAAATATTAGATCTGTTTAAATATGAGCAAATAACTGTAAAATATTAATGAGACGGTAATAAACAGGACAAATATTTCAAGACGCTTACTAACTTATACTATATTGATAATTTAATTTCAACTCCAAGATATGTCCGGGCGTATAAACGTGTATTTTTATGTGCATTACAAAATATAGTTTAAGTGTCATACATACACGGCCGGCTGTTGAACTACGTTACATCTAGTTAGAAATTTTCGTTTTTCTAAAACTATTATGTGTCTTTACAATGTGCACATCTATGAAAAGAAAACAAATTTCTGAGAAGAACTTCCAAGTACTTTCAAAACATCTAGTAAAACTGAAAATTATGTAGCTTATTTATAAAGACCTGATAAATTCGCGTTTATTTTAGGTACAAGCTAGAGTTGAAAAAATTAAATATGCAGGATGTTTGATAATTACATAGATACAAACGAAAGGGGTGTCGAGGACGATGAAACAAGCAAATAATGCTAAACATAGTTCCGGAAAGCAACTGTTTTCCCAATATGACACATTACATGTTACGACAGGAGCGCTATAATACCAGTGCTCCCGAGGATCAAAACGTCAAAAAGCTGCACATATAGACGAAGACATTACAAGTGTTGGAAATGGGCGCCGTCCATGTGAAGGCAGGCTACAACATGTCTTAGCATCGATGCCCGTACACGTTTAAAAACATTGCCATGTTTGCACGTGTCCATACATCGTGACGGGAAACCCGTCGTTTTCCGGACATACATTTCTTAACATTATTTGCTTGTGTCCTCGTCCTCGGCACCCCTCTTTCATTTGTACCGATAATCACCAAACACCTGTATATTCGTGTCACATGAGTTGGGACGTCTATTTTTTTAGAGAAAATATTTACGCACCAGTTTATGTCAGTGCTTCTTATGCACGTCAGTGATTGGCTGTTTTAACTGTAGCGTGTCTTAACGATTTACTTCGCATCACAGACGTGTGGTGTCACATTAACCTTAATCTGATTGGTACATTCAAATACGAAACGTATTCCAACAAAGACAGGTTGACAATAAAAACGAAGCGAAACTTCAGAGTTGCACAGAAGACAATGAAACAAGTTTTAATATTTTCCTGAAAATCAGGGGTCGCTACACGTCAGAAACTGGCCCTGGACTTATTTGACGCCTCATGGAGAGCGCTGGGCCAATAAGAAATAAGCATTTAAATGCAGGCATAATGACGTGGTAGCACTGCGTCAGCGAGTAGCGTCAGTGAATCTGCGAATTTTTTCCGTCTCTAAGGCAAAAACGGCTATTTCTTACAGCTACAACATGAAATCTACTGCCCAGATAGCGACGAAAACTTATCAAGTATTGTGCTATGATCTTTGTTACAGACTTTCCGCCATTAAGAGGCCTCCATATCTGCCCTTCAAATGCGTTGCAGCAAGTTACGACTATTCTTTTTTTACGATACTATTCAACGCGCATTATATTTGTTTATCTGTGATAATAACACACCCTTCAAACTACGTCGCTATAGTTTTAAAAATTTGGCACGTTTGTTAGAAACATAATTTTCAGGCCCCTCAAAATAGCCATAATTGGGTTTTACAGACTGCCATATCTGGGAAAATAACAACCGAATTCTAAAAACAGAACTATAGCTACAAGCGTTAGAATTTGAACTATGCTGCCCATGAAAAAAGTAATGTGGTCACCCTTTAAAGTCAAATAGAGAAAAGGATGATAGTAAAGCACTGCGCGCCAGCTGAGTGGCTTGCGATAATGCATGACATACGTCGGCCAACGGCACTCTTACCGCTCCAGCCTCAAACACACAAACGCAGCCTATCTAGGGAGGCCCCTTTGAGGCGGCCGCCTGGTGAAGGGTATGTTCGTGTGTGTGAGTAGAAAATAGACGAGGCGGTACGAGCGACGTCAGCCGGCACATGTATTGTGATATCGCCTCTACGGCCAGAGTCGTAAACACGAGCAATGTTCCTGCCGTAACGTTTTACTGTGGGACTTTAAGCGGTGACCCTATCATTTTATTGAACTCATCACTGTAGCAAAGTCCAATGTAAATGTAGACCTTAATTTCGAACAAATCCAGTACATATATCTTGAGAAATAAAACCGTTTTAAAAAACCGTTTTTAGCCAAGTTCGAGTGCTTAAAAATATTACTTCCAATGTGCGTGGAGACTTGAAAGTCACATTTACAAGTTGTCTGAAGTGTGTTTTCTGTTCGCAAATAAGCATTGTGGACGCAGGTTTACTGGTCTCTGAGAAAAAACGTAACTGCGAACACGCTGCACGCAGTTCGAGCGCTGTCAATGCGGCCGCCTTAAGTAATAGGGTCACAACTTAAGGCCATAGTCCTCTGTTATATTGTTTTCGCGTTAATTATTTGTAAGCATATACGGGGGAAGATATTAAAATTGTATTTAGCAGGATTGGTTTAAAATTGTTTTTACAGTGTTAGATTTTTTTTTCAAGACAGTGAATGCTATGGTTTTACTTAATTATGTAATTAATGCATTTCTGTTAGTTTTATTATTAGTCGAAATTATATACAGTAGTTTATTGTCTTATTAAACTCCACAATTATGGCAAAAACCACGGTTAACAAAACTGCTGAATATATTTTTTGTATTTGTTCTCGTTTAATGTAAAAATAATTATATCGGATAAAGTACAAACAAGAGAGCCAAGTACTTAAGAGGACGTGGTACATAATTAAACGCTAAAGGCATTAATCTATAAGTGTTGGTTTCTTGAAGCCAATTTGCAAAAATTAAACAATAGCAATCCTAGACATTAGTTTTAGCTAGTGTTTTAAACAAAATTGTTCCCAGTGTTACGAACTTCTGAGGCACAATCTCTGACGCCGGAACCTCGTGCATTTAACTGCGGTGCAAGAGATCACGCGTAACGAATGAGTAGAGACACTGGAATATCGCGGGAATTGTTCACAATTTACTAGGTTCCAACATGCTGTATATAACACTGAATGTTTTGTATCTATATTGGCTATGGTTTATTTGAAGCATTGTTTCTCTCTACAACAGGCCCAGTTAGAACTGCACAGCTTGAACACACAGCGTGTGTGATACGCCATAAAACTGTTCACACGTGTCACGATTAATATACTATAGTTTATTGGAGACTATGCTAAACATTTTCGCGATTTTCCAGTGTCTCTACGAATGAGTAATTCTGGATAGGCTAAATATTTACTTATAAAGTTGGCAAATGCCATTATCTAAGATTGTTATTGAGTATTTTATCCATATTTGCTTCGAAAAAAGCGAGGAAAACAATTGGTGATTTCAACATTGATTTATCTACCACTCACTCTTAAAGCCCCATAGTTCCAGCGGTGCAACGGAATCAATGGCTAATAACGGCGATGTGGCACTAGGCGCGCGCGTCAAGAGTAGCACTTATCTCCTATGTGCAGCAGCTCCAGATAGGCGGGCGACCTTGAAATGATCGTCTGTAGGAAGACGCGTGTACACGACGAGGCTAGCTGCGTGTGAGAAAGTGTAAAAAACAGTTGCTGCCATGTGGGACCTATAATTGTGACGTCATGGATTGCAGTTTATCCTCCCCCTCTCCATTCCCACATGGTGTTTCCTGAGATACGTGGAATAGTCAGCAAGAAGCCTCATCTGCCAAATGTTTACACATTGTGCTTGCATGTTTCAGATATCTCTGAATTGTCTGCTTTAGTTAACATGTTTATATAGGTGTTTTTCTGCAGCAAAACAATTACTGTTCTTGTTATCTCACACAAAAGAAAGATAAAGAAATAATAAGTCCTGCTTTACTTCACGCGCCATATTGGATTATTATATTTGTTTTATTTCTGTAAATAATAATTAGACTCGGAAATTTCGCGAATTCTTTTGAGAAGACGTTAGATTGCAAACTCCTGAACACATTAATTACTTCCGAAATTGGTTCACGGTTTCCTTGAGAACTGTGAACCAATGGCAACTGTGCACGTAAATACTCATTAACTCCCGCACTACCTTACTACATGTACGACTGGCCACTCACTGCAGCAGCAGCCGATGTACAAGTATCTGAGGACATATAGGACTGTGCAGTCCAGCCAGCTGGTCGTTGAACCCGCGAAATATACGGGACTCTTAACAATGATCTGAAAATGGCTATTATAGAATTTCTTTCTACGCTTCAACATAGACATAGGCTAACAACTTAAAAAGAAACGTATAATTTAGCCCCAATTGCTGTTATATCCTAAGAATATAAAAACTGTTTTGTAACATAGACATAGGCTACGTCAGTTTTACAGCTTTATGCTGTACTGAAGCCCAGAGTGAGTGGATTTGAACTGTAGTCGCAGTTCTTACAAATTTCTTCAAATAAATTAAAAATATTGAGTCGAGTAATCCATTATTGAGGGCAATGACAAACATTTTTCAAGTACTCTAACTGTGTAAAAAATATTGTTTTGCTAAGATTTTTTTGTTTGTGCCATTAAAGTTTCGAAATATATTTTTTCCTAGACGTGCATATGCAAGATAACAGTAAATAATTTTTACTCGCTGTTTAAAAGAGGACGGTTTTCTTTAGTTATATCTAGGTTATAATAAATTTTCTACTTACATATATTTTGTAATATATATCAATACACATAAAAATTAACGCATGTTGACTTAATGAACTAAGTATCAACGCACAGCCCAAACCACTTGACCTAGAAATGTATCCTTTTTAAAGAGGGTTTCTCTTAGGACGTAGACAAACAGTAAGTCAGGAATTTTTTTTAAATTTGTTCTCTAAAGGGGCTAAAAGGGGTGAAAGGTATTTTAATGAATCCTGGAGATAACTCGAACCCGACGGACCATACGTTGAAAGATAAAAGACATTAAAACGAATGCATACTAAACAGTTTCAGGATAGTTTGAAATTCTACTGTTAAGGAGGTGAAATGACGTTACATGAGTTTTCGATCAATGAGTGGTTAACAACCAAACCTTTTGAGGTATAAAGTATAATTTCGTTGCAAAATATTATGGCTACGTTAATTCACGAAAAGTATTTATGTATTTTTTATTTAATTGAATTGGAAAGAGGTGAAATAAATTTGTTATAAACGTCATACTACCTGGAACCCAAAGGGTTATTGCCCTAATTGTATACTCATAGATATATGTAAATTCGATCCCTTAGTAGGCGAAAACACGTGAAATATTGTTTTCATGAGCTATCTAACCAGCTGAGATATCGAAGTGTTCTATACTTCAGAATGACGCGTGAGTCTACCAAGTAGCAGTTCTAAGGATGTTTCTAAATTCGACCACGAAGAAGGGGTAAGATGCTGGGAAATACGTTCTCGACTTATAATCTCAGTTTCATATCGACGTAATATTATCTTAAGAATGGTGTTTATTGAAATACCTAAAAATTGATTTCATGTTTTTTTTTTTTTTTTTTTTTTTTTTTTTTTTTTTTTTTTTTTTTTTTTTTTTTTTTTTTTTTTTTTTTTTTTTTTTTTTTTTTTTTTTTTTCAAAATTAGTCACTCAAATGGGTGAAAACTGGTGAAAATTAGTAAAATATATTTTTTAATTAATCATCAACATGTGGTTTTACGTCAATAGGACACCCACATAATGTAAAAAAAAAAGTGTAACTACAGGATTTTCCAAAATTTGTCTCCTTAGCGGGTGACAAGGCTTCAATATGTATTTTTATATAAATATTTGACACGTATCAAACCTGCCAAAGTACTACCCACGTGACACCTCTGTATCCCTGGCGGGTATGAATTTTCCGTCCTAAATGACGTGAATGCTGAAGCGACGTAATGGCGAACACGACCTAGTACACGACATTACTACGTATAGCATGTGCGCCAAGATACTTCAGATGTCGTAGTTTTTATGCCTAAACGACAAAACCACATACCTTCCAGGGAAACCCACCTGGCCCTTGGACTGTATAGTTTATTTTCGCTTCACGACGTACATTGAGTAAATATCCATACATAACATACATTTCAGGATAATTGGAAATATAGACCACAAATAATTGTAAATGCGTAAAAAGTATTATAATTATAGACCTGAAAAATTCGCTTTTTCTTTTGGGGACATGCTAGAATTCCAGGAACTGTAAGGTCGCATCACTTTCACAATTTGTCCTTGAATTATTGCACATCTCGTGTAAGTCGCTGAGCCAATTATAAAAATGTAAAATGAATGTAGGCCTATATTACTGTGCCAGCGAGCAACTAAATAACAACTGCTCTTTACTTGAGTGCATATATATATATATATATATATATATATATATATATATTTATTTATTTATATACACACACACACACACACACTTGAAAGCTAGCCTACATGTCAGTGAACCAGCGAATTTTTTCAGTCTCTAATTAGCCTATAATGAATCATTGATAAGCCTATACGCGCGCGCACACACACACACTATGTGTGTATATATATATATATATATATATATATATATATATATATATATATATATATATATATATATATATATGCTACAAATAAATACAGGCTGGCCAGAAACGACTGTATAACAAGCACACCACATGAATTCTGGAATACATTGGAGACGAAAATGTTAGTGGCAAAATGTTGTACGATAACTTTTTTCGTGCACAA
>PNEQ01083919.1:15542-42291 GCA_003012365.1 Medauroidea extradentata | reverse complement strand
AATTTAATTGTTTTATATGGGTCTTTTAAAAAAAAGATTTTCCAAGATGCAAATATCTTGTGCCCACAATTAAATTACGAAACTTAAATAATATTTTTATTTTTTTTGTCTATGTTTGTGATAACATCCCTCAAATTTTTGCACCTGTAAAAATCTGTCTCCATCTTTTATTAATTGAACATCCATATTGGGTTTCACAGTTATGAGAAAGTTTTTTGTGTATTTTAAGTATACACGCGGTCTTTCAAAGACGGGAATTAGGTTTTTCTTTGTTTTTACGCCTGAAAGAACTTTTTCGTAATCAAGCTGAGCGCTGTACGTTTATTTCTGGTTCGTTAACAATCTCGACAGAAGTTTATATTCAGAGGTATTTTCCACTGTGATGCAAATAAACCTTGGGTTCCTTACTTCTATCTTCTCTCTTTTAGTGTCTCTGTAATTTTCCACCCGAAATCAAAATTGCTGTTGAATTATTCATATTTTTGCGCTGCCTCTTGTGCTTTACGGCGATTGTATTTCCAGGGAAAATCATTAATTAACGCTCTTGACTATTTCTTTATGTCGAGTTCTTACAACAGTTCATATGACGTTGAAATCTTGCGGACGGTTTTTTTAAGCGACTCTTATGTATAATTATACAATACACTCATTTCTTAAATACTTCGCTGCTAAAATTTATAAATCATCTAAATTATAAAGTGTATTTTGGTGAAGCTATATTTAATATTCATAGATATTGCACGGCCTAACTGACGCGGCTATCGTTCTTACGTCAAAAATTCATTGTTAAATTTTCTGGCGGGGCTAAGTATTTTCATTCACTTGCTCCAGAGAGGCATGATATTGTTTGACGCTTGTTTCGTCTATGTGTGGATGCATTATAGTCGTATCGCGACAGACTATAATTAACTTGTTATCGTTCTTATTAAATAATTTCGATCCTGTAGTTTTTACAAACCGCTTCTTTTCATGTCTTTTAGTATATCGCAAACAGGGCGGAAGGGTTGAGAATAAATTTGCGTATTGCCTGTTAAGCTATGGTTGATTCCAAGCAGCTCTGATGTTTCGAGGTTCGAGTTACTTAATAAAATTTCTTATAAATATTCTACCTCACAATTTTTTAATTCTTATATATTTGAATTTTTCATGTAATACACTATAAAACATTCAAAATATGTGACAAATTTAGTAAAGTACAGTTACAAATTAATTCTTTTAATATGTGAGAAAAAGAAGGATAGGGGGAAAAACTCAAAAATTTAAGTTGCCTTCTAAACTTGCAAGTACGAAGTTTAAATGGAGAATTTGAGTTAAAATGATTTACTTAACAGTTGATCGGTTTCGAAGATTACACTTCTAGACCACGGGTTGTCATTTACACTGTTGTAACGAATATCTTTTTTAAATACCTAAACGAGAGCAGATATCGTTAGACTGTCTCATAGGTGTGTTGAATTTTTTTTGTTTCTTGTCTAATTTTTTTTAGAACAAAAATTTATATTTTTGGCTTGATATCGGGTTAAAGAAAATATAATCAACGTGAAATTTCTGGAAAATTACTGCAATATATATATAAAAAAAATTGCAAATATTTTTAAAAAGCTTTATTATTTTATGTGTCATTTTATAGTTTGTCACTAAAACTGTGCGGGAAGAAATTTTATTTGAAAAACTTATCTCTAAAATATATCATCGAAACTATATTAATTGTTACATTGATTCTCCATTCAAACTGCACGGCTAAAAGTCACGCTGAATAAATTATTTGTAAACTTATCACACCCAGGTACATGAATGTTAACGTAGGTATGCTAAATGTTTTCCCATACATCAATCATAGCGTTTTTATACATTTTTGAAATGGAAACAGTATAATGTAAACTGACTTGTATAGTAACAATGCTGAACTGTTTCTTTATAAACTGAAGTATTGTCCATTACTGACTGGATTCGGTTTCTTGGACTTAGGCTACTCCACTGCAATGGAGTACGTCCAAGAAACTGAATCCAGTCATGAACTCCCATTGCACAGTTCTTTCAAAAATCAAGTCCATTACTGTTCAGTAAGTTTTTTTTACAGTGTAAGTAGGCAGAATCTTTTCAAAATTACATTACGTATGTCGTCTCTGCAGACGAAACAGCTGTTGGATTTCTCGCACACATAATTGGATTGTTGCGTAACTGGCACGAGCGCTCTGCCCTACATTCCATCCACGTGAGGTCCTCCTCTGTACTGCACGTTTGTAAACAAGAAATGATAACGGCCAGCCGCGCGCTCTACGGAAAGATGTATCCCGACTCTCGCCGCGAAGGAGTTCGAGTGTTCCTCTTCGCTCCTCGGATCAAACAAGGCCTTCTAAAATCAGCTCTTCCTTGCGGCTGGAGTTCGTCAAGCGGCGATCCGCCTCTCAGATCATCAAACTTTCACAAGAGCAGTGTACGTGGGAAGTAAGTGCGTCTGAACTTATTCGAGAGCGATTGTTTGCGTTACGTGAGGTCGGATGACAGGATTACGAGCTCGCTCTCACTCTTCATTGGTGCCATTTTCTTCGTTTCAAATTGAGGAGTTGGCTGGAAGAAAGGCCTTAGTAAGAAAACTTCATTGAAATAATGACAGGTAGGATGTTTTGGAGATTTTTTCTTATTTCACGTTTCTCTCACATTACAGTAGATCCCCTATATTGCACTTTCTAAAGGACAAATGAAAAATGGTGTAAATGAGGGGAAAGTCTAAATGGGAGGAAACAGCAAAAAATACCTCTATTAATTAAATATTTTTGTAAGTTAATTCATAATTCCAGCACAGATGTAAGATGTAATGTGTGGTCTTAAAAAAGTTTTTAGTAAGTAAATTATAATCAATAGTCTAGTTCAAAAAATGTTTATTTAGCATGAACATGGTGCTGTACATAGATCAAGAAAATGTGTGATTCATACTACATACGAACATTTTAAACTTTTTATACACATAGATGTATGCACTCTAAAGTTTTCTCTTCAATGAAATTTCACCCTTATTGCACGATATCAACATTTACTTTACAAGTGGGAAGAAAATACTGATATACTAATAAAAAAGTAGTGTAAATCAGGTGAAGTAAGTATCAACTATAGTGTAAATGGCAAGAATACAATGCATAGTTAACATAGAGAAAATAATGGGAAACAGAAAAAAAAGTGTTTTTAAGGGGAAAATGTTATTCAGGGTAATGTAAAATCAGGGTTCTACTGTATTTTCTCTTAATACCAATAAGTTATATATATTTACATTGTACAAATTAATAGTAGTTACTGTAAACTCAGTCAAAGATATATATATATATATATATATATATATATATATATATATATATGTATATATATATATATATATATTAATAGCATAATGGCACCAGCACAGGTCAAGACAAAAAGTCATATTGGTGAAGAATTTAGATATCGGTACAAAAATGTGTAGGTGTCTTCAATGGACATAATCGAACATCGTTTGAGTGAAGAAAGACCTTAGCTTACTAAAGTCTTTATTCCAGTCAACTCCTCAATTGTTAAACCTCGTTTACACCGACCACGCATCTGCTAATAATGCGTGTTTGCAACAATGTTTTTTAACCAGTGTTACAAATCTGCTCGAATATTGTTTGTTGGTAAAAATTTTTCTCAGCACTATTGCCAACATTAAGTTAATGATTTTGTGAAGTATTTACTATTGAGTTTTAATGAGATGTGTTTTTAATAAACGGTATGTCAGTAATTTTGTCACCGGCAATATAAATAACATCAATTTTTCTCACTTATTCTGGAGCGGTCTAGTCCAAAGGAATTTCATATAAAATATTGCTAGTAATTTAAATCAATAAAGTGTTTTTTGTGTTTTTTAAGTGCCCTCGAATAGCTGCGAGCTTTGTCAGAGGAACGCTACATATAGGCCTACACACAGATAGCACAATAACAAACGCACTATGTACAAATACATACACGCAACATCCCTAATATCTAAGAAATAGGAGGAAAAAACGATAAAGAAGTGATCTACAAAATGACGGCTACGTTAAGGCCTTGTTACGGAGTTTTGCAGTCATTTCAAAAATATTTTTTTTATTGCTACCTAATACTCATATCAAAATTTCGCTGCACAGTTTTGACACTTATGTGTTATAATTTGTAGCTGAATTTTTTTGTAGAATTATACTGAACGGTTTTTTAGATTTAATTACACAAAGTATCACGTTTTTCGTCGTGAAAATAAACAAAAATGAAGGAAATTATTTTTTTGATGGCGAATGGTACATTATTTTAAAAAAAAACGCGTCCACAGTATTGTGCATCGTGTGACTGCATTTTGACTCAAATATTTGAGTTATTGGCACCACTCGGGAACAAGCCCTTAATAACCTCTGTCAGTCGGTGTAGAGTGTTATGGTAAGTAAGCCTTCTGTCGCCTGTCACATTTTTCTGGTGACGCTTATGGTATCAACAGTTTGCTGTATTTATGTGATGTGTGTAGTTACTCAAATTTGAAACAAACAGTAGGCCTATACAACGAAAAACTGCTAGCCAGATTAGTGCTCTGTGCGTAAAGGCCTTCTAATTATTTCTGACGCGTGCATCAGTCTCGCCCGTATACTTACTTTTTATTCCCCTAAATAAATGACTCGCTTTTTTTTCTTCCTAACGCATAAAATTACGCCACTCGAGAATTTCGCTTAAATACTGTAAGCATTCGTAACTTCCTACTGACCCAGCCAAATATTTTTTTTGTGATCATAAAAAAAATTGTCACTTCTAAAAATTGTGGTTACGAAAAAAGTTTTGTGTTTACTATAAAAATATGTATTTGGCAGGGAACATTTACTACAAAATGTTTATTTCCGAGCATGGGAGTTTTGGTCCTGCCGCCTACGAGAATCTACGTGAGATAGGAACCCTCGGTCGATGTCTTTACGACGCAATGTTGGAATGTACGCACTTAGTGAAGCAACGTTTGCTGTCGGAGAACGCACGACTTTACATTGCATCTTTGTCTTTGCTCATTTTGCTTTGCTCATTTGTCCCGTCTGTGCGTGCGATGCGTGCAGATCTGAAGACCAGTTGCTTCGGGTCGTCTACCCGACACTGGATGCTAATAATTAGTCGTCGCTATGGCTGGAATAATTTAACACTTGATATGCCATAGTCATACAAACATGCCATTGCTACAGCAGAATTTGATGATGTAAACGATAGTATCAACTGTCGCCTACAGATGTGACAGTGGTGTCCTCATATTATTACACGTAGTATGCAATCAGTTTAGACCTACTTACATCTAGGTGTTTGAATAATTGACAGCGAATTCCAGGATCTTGTGTTGAAATGTTTTTTTGGTAAGTTACCGTTAAAATTTATCTGCAATTATTGATATACTGTTGCTAAGCATCTCAGTCGTGCTATAAAATAGGGAGGGGCTACGGGTAAATAACACGATTCTGTTTCAGACCGTTAACAAATCAAACGGTCGGGTAGGTACTGTTTACTAAGATATGGTCCGTAAAATAGTTTTTTTTTTTGGAACTGCAATATAAAATCAAAACATTGCAATCACGTAAAATAGTTTCTGGCAATTTTGTGTACAAATAAGTAGGTAGGAAACGTGTGTGTTATGCAATTCCTGAAGTTTTATTCCCAGACATTTAATTCCGACTTAAGAGATATCGTTAACGGTGCCGCCTATCAGCACGTTAGAGGCTGAGAAGTGACTGAGCTATATGGGCGACCTTGAAACGCGTATCAAATGCCGCATCGCCACAACGATATAAGCACTGAACTAGTGTGCAGGATTCCCACCGATCCATTTTTTCTATATGGAACTTCAAGCATAATGTTCACATAATTTTATTGGTGGAAAGTCTGTAGGAAAGTTCAGTACACAGAGTTTCGCATACATCCGGTTGGTAAATTTTGAAGTACACCAATATGAACAGGGCCTGTTAACAATATTGGAGGGCTTAGAAACAGTATTTGTAATGAACACGGTGTCTTTTAACAGTTGCATTCCGTTTTTGTCCGAAGTGAATTTTCTTTACGTACATTGTCACCACAGACACATCGCACCCTTATACAATACCAACATAGCTCAAGAATCAAAATTTTTTAGTTGTGTAACTTAAATTGTAAAACACAGGCTAATTTTCTCTTCCTGATACAGTACTAACATAACCAATAAAACATTCCGAACATTTATTTTTATTTTGAACATTTTTGCCAAGTAACAGTAATTAATAATGCAAGACTAACATTTCTAGTAACTATGTTGCATGTGTTACATATTTTGTGTTGTGTTGATATTACACTGCTATCAATAAAAAAATGCGAAAGTATGCATGTAGTGTGTACGTACAAACGCATTTATCTCAAAATGACATATTTTAAGATATGTTGGTATTGCATTGGGGGTGCGACATGTGGAATAGTTTCGTAAAATAACGTATACTCTGTTTCAATATAAGTTTGGTAAAATTTGACAGCTACTTACGGGCAATAATTGTTAATATTTTGTGATTTGTGGCACAATGCAAGACAAACTTTGTAGTATAAATTATGAAATCGACATTTCCGGCTCATTGTAGAACTTAAAATGTCTTCCATTGTGCTACAAATCACAAAATATAAGAAAATTATTGCCCACAAGTAGCTGTCAAATTGTACCCATATTATATGTAACAGAGTGTATTTACGAACACACGGCAGCGCATCTGCAGCGCATGTTATGCAGCGCCCGGCTGATGACACAACAGGCTCTAGTGGCAAAAACTGACGGACACAATTCATACATGCACGGAAGCAAGGTTGAAGTGAAAACTTTGAGTGGACATGCAAATATTTTAGTCCCGTAAATGTGTAGGTTGGTATAGTGCAGTATCTTCGGCACACCTTCTGTATGTATGAGAATAGGTTTCACGTAAGAACGAGAAAGTACGTAGTCATTCTACGACAAATCGTCATACGACCTTGTTCACCTTGTGGTGGCTGTTAAATGAGCCGCACATATGATTGGTTCTTCTAGACGGGTCACGGGACTTCCCCTCGGGTTTTCCGTCTGCTGCAGCTTGAGTTTCATTGTTGCATGTATACAAGTTGGCAAGTCTTCCACTCTCATGAAACCTTTGCGAGAACGAACAGATTATTTTTGAGTTGCCTTCCCTATCATGTGGATTCAAAGTGTGCTGTTATTTTGAATATGTTAGTTTTCCTTAAGGGGTCAGTCTACATGGTTCTTGAAATGCGTCGCAACTGGCTAGAAATCCACGTCGACGATAATACGTGTTTTGTTTACAACGAAAATAAAACACTTTTCAGAGAAGATCTTTTAAGTAAATTCATAACAACACACATTTTAGAAATACAATTTCGGATCCTTCCAACGTGCCTAAGAAAATTCCTTTTTAAAACGTGTTTCTTAAAATGCACAGTTCAGATTGATGAGATACTAACTGAGAATCTACAGCCTTTTCACCAATAAAATGATAGGGTCACCGACGTTGCCTGGGAGCTCTGACTGGAGCAAGAATAGGTATTTACGTGTTAAATTATATTCGGTTTGGCTCAATCACCTATCACGGTACCGCTTTCGGACAAAACAATTTTCTGTATTGAGATGAAAATATTTTCGTAGGAATAAAAATGTAAAGAATTTACAGAAAGTTTTCCCCCAAGAATGGAAATACTTATTTGTTCATAGTTTGCAGGGCATTGAATGTCGGCTGTATCAGGACGAACAAATGTAAGTTAAAGGTGTTCAAATGCGATAAAATCATAATTTTGTATTTTTATGAAATAGTGATAGTTTTGTCGGCGATACTTGTGAATATATTTGCTCTTACGATACAGTTTTAGTTCACAGTGTTTTCTCAGAACGGTGCATCAAAGTCAGTATTTGCATGTCACGTTGCCATGCAAATAGTGAAAACCAATTGACTTATTTAAATTAAATAATTTACAGTGAAAACAACATGTCATAGGCTACGTAACAAAACAGTGAAATAGTATTGTATTTAAAAAATGCTTTATTACGTAGCTCATGTGATGTTAGTTAACTGTGAATTATAAGTAAGTCAATTGGTTTTTACTATTTGCACGGTAGCGTAACATGTAAATTTTCAATTTGACGCACCGCTATGAGAACACTAGAGAGCTAAAATTGTTAAGTAAGAGGAACCTGTTGTCAGAAGTATTTCCCACGAAACTAACACTATTTCACAAAGATATATACTTATGATTTTATCGCAATTGAACACTATTAACGTGTAGTTCTATATCCCTGCTCTCTCGTCAGTAATCTGTGTTAAGCAGTGTCCTGAAGAGAGTATGGTTCAATGTTCAGTGCTAAAAAACGGCTTGTTCCCGAGTTGTTTTCAGACTGGTGCCAGTAACTCAAATATTTTTTAACCAAAAGTTTTGAAAAAATTTGAGTCAATGTGCAATCACACGATACACAATACTGTGGACGAGTTTTTTTTTAATATTGTACCATTCGCCAGCAAAAAAAAAAATAATTTCCTTAATTTTTGCTTATTTTCACGACGAAAAACGTGGTACTTTGGGTAATGAAATCTAAAAAACCGTTCAGTATAATTCTACAAAAAAATTCAGCTACAAATTATAACATATAAGTGTCAAAACTGTGCAGCGAAATTTTGATATGAGTATTAGGTAGCAATAAAAAAAATATTTTCGAAATCACTCCAAAACTCCGTAACAAGGCCTTAAAATTGTAGGTTTTTTGAAGCCACTGTGGGAAAAAAAACAGCCGTCTCCAACGATAGTTTTTTGGCGGAATAGATCACACTTAACAAATACATTTTTCTGGGCAAACTCTCGCTCATTAAGTTGCTTAACATCATTATTAGAGACCTGGAAATTTACCGAATTCATTTGATAAGACGTTTGATTTCAAACCCCTGTACGTGTTACTTGCTTTCGCGATCGTGTCACTGTTACTGGTACTCTTCCTTGTCCTTGATGAATGTGAATAGGGACCCCTGTTTTTCGCGAAAATTATTTTGCCCCACTTTGTTTTGGTGCCTTACGTGCACGCCTGCAGTTCTGCTTCGTGGTTAATGATTGGATATTTTAACCCTCACGAGCCGTGAGATTCTACCGGCAAATCACAGACGTGTGGCGTTGCAGGAACGTTATTGTAATTGGCTCAGTCAAATGAGATACGATATATGTGTGTGTATATATATATATATATATATATATATATATATATATATATATATATATATATATATATAGAGTCAAGTCCCGACCATTTGTCCACTAGCTGCTGCTCTGTGGAACAGCAGACAATGAACGAATAGACAGGGCTGGAGTATCCATAGGTAGAGACATGCAAAATTCGCGTTATCATTTGGTAGCAGACTAAACTTCACTTTCCTATACATAACAGAGCCTAATCTGCTGTTCAATTGGCCACGAACTGTTATGTGTTGTCATTTATGTGTGTTGCGTCTTTACAGAGATTGGCCTCTCTACCGTGTAAGCATTCTCCGCGGCAAGTCACGACAATATCGGCCAGCGGGAGACGTCGAACAAGTATATAGTCACTTGGAGTCTAGTCAGCTGTCAGGAAATAACGCAAATTTTGCATGTCTCTATCCAGAGGGTATTTGATTCTAACATGCAGGTAATTGAATTCGCGAAATTTCACCATATCTAGCGATTATTTATCTACCTCACACTCACGAAGTCCCACAGTTCCAGTAGTCTCAACGGAGATCCATTGCGCGCTAGTTTGTCTTGCGCCTGCGCGTAGATTATGGGCTACGTTTATGCACTCAACGCGCGAAACAGCTCCGTGTAACTTTAGTTCTTGCCATGTGCACGATATAGAGTTCGTCGCAGAGAGAAATAATTTGAACTGATGGCTTATCTTCCTTTCTCTTCTTCCTTCTTACTCCTTATAGTCTTTCAGCATGTAGACAAAAGAGGTAAATGTTATGTAATATAATATAAATCTCTTATTTCAGTTACGGTTTATTAACAGCCATTTTTATGCTTGGTTAGTTAAATAATTAATAGTAGATTATGATGCTTTTGTAGCGAATTTTCAATAATAAGCATACGGCAAAACAGTTTCCTCTCCCGCAGGGGCACAGCCAGGATTTTTTTTTTTTCGGTTGGGTGATATATTTGTTGCAATGTACAATATACATATCCCTACATACACAGAATAATAATTGATTATGTTTTCTTGGAATTGTTGCAGTTATGTTAGTTATGGAATGTTTATTGAAATTTGAGGTAGTTCGGGAGGGGGTATATCCCGATAACACCCCCCCCCCCTTGCTACGTCATCGGCTCTGAAGATATTGACCTAAGCATGTTACACCTAGAACTGTTTGTTAATTTTAAATATCGCCTCGATACATGCCAACCTCTTCGTAAGATACGCCAGATAAAGAGTAATTAACTTGTCTTGGAATTTTGTAAAATAAAAATGTAGTATTTATTTTCCCTGCTCATTGTCGGTATATGCTACTTCAGTTTCCTAGTATGAACCCAACCGATAAGCGAGTTGCAACGGTAACACGTTGAACTTACAACTCACTCTGAGGATCCGGGTTTGATTCCCGGCTCCGGACATTCTGATTTAGGTTTTCTAAAATCTCTCCGGAATTTTTTATGCATTTTTTAAAAATACAATATTACTTCGTTTTATATGTTTATAACTTTTAGAGAATAGCCCTTGACTTGATTACTTCTGTGTATGTTATTATAGGTGGTTCGCGATGAAGTAAGCACTTTTGAAGACTAGTATCTTATCTAGAGTAATCACTAAAAATATTATTTATTGTAAACTGTAAAGGTTTAGTTTTGAATCCAGTACAACTGCATGTATTTATTGATAATTAGGTGGCACGAAACTATTATACTCCGTCCACTCTAAGGTTGCAGCAGAAATAAAAATTGCTAACGAAGTAAATCAAAGCAATTGAATTATGTATTCATTCCTAACATTGTGATTGTGCTGCTACAAACTTTACTTGTATTTTCCAATATTTCAAATGAAATTTTATGCCGTGCAAAAATTTTATTGTCATTCACTTGACTGAATTAGCTGCAACCTTAGAATGGATAGGGTGTAATATCTGAAAGAAAAAACAAACTGAGGTTTCAAAAATGTTAATTTTATCACGAATAATTTATGTTTCAGTAAGTCTCTCGGTTTTTTACTGGGTGTGTGCTGCCGTTACAAGCAAATGTTGACTTTGTGGTGATATTATTCAAGTTAAAAATTTTCCATAAGAGGAAAGTGTTGTTGCTTGTGACGTCTACAAAACTGACAGGTATAAGATTATGCATTTTCCACGCTCGGAAGACCTACGACTTCCAGATATGATTTTTAATTTACCTGGCAGTAGCGTGTTTGTCGTGTTAAAGGCTGCGACAGGAATCTCCTTGTTTGCCCAGCCTGAAGCTGAAGGCAGGAATGCGGCGATAAGATACTGTGCTGCGAGTTGCGCGCGGATTCATTCCTCTCTGAGATCGGCTCTCCGGGTCGCTTCGACCGCTCTCGGGAGGTTATCTACCCCCTCCCCTCCCTCTTTTCCAAACTAATTTGACCGCATCCACCCCTTTCTGCCAGCCTGGCTTAGCTGGTCATTATCACTAGCGCAGTTTAACACCCGGAGAAACCGCTCATCCTGTCCACATCTCGGAGAAATTGTTCAAGAGAAGTCCACGCCCGGAGAATGAACGGTGATGTAAAAAGTTTCACTCACGTTTTTTTTTTTTTACGCGAAATTGCCCGATATATACCACGATTGGCGCAGTGACTAAAGCACTCGCCTCCCGTTAAGAAGGGGTGGTACATAATTCAACGCTAAAAGCATTAATCTATAACTGTAGGTTTCTCTGAATCCAATTTGCGAAAATTAAACAATAGCAATTCTAGACAATAGTTTTAGCCAACGTTTTAAACAAAATTGTTTCCAGTGTTACGAACTTCTGAGGCGCAATCTCTGACGCCGGAACCTTGTGCATTTAACTAAGGCGCAAGAAATCACGCGTAACGAATGAGTAATTTTGGATAAATGTTTACTCATAAAGTTGGCAAATACCATTATCTAGGTTTGTCACTGAGTATTTGATCCACATTGGCTTCCATAAAAGGCGTGGAAATCAATTGATGTTTTCCACGTTTATTTATCCACCCGCGCTCTTAAGGCGGATCTTGTATCGATGCTCTGCGGGATCGGTCCCTGAATTTTCGCGCATGGCAATTGTAACGGACGATGCCACTGATTGGCGGGATTGCTCGGTGACCTCCCGTTTCCTCCGCCCTTCATTCCGACGCTACACCATACTCACATCATGTCATCCCGCACCAGCGCTAAATACCTAGATGTTAAGTGCTAACTAAAATATATTTACTCAATTTATTAAACACTCAAACTATGCTTCAATTGTTTTTATGTGGCACGCCTATAATATTATAATATGTTTAGGGCGTCCCTTAAAACGCCAAAATATGTCTTCTTCAGACGGCTGTACGTAGTAAAATACCAGCCTTATTTGCAAGGAAAGATATTCCTTTTATTTAACGCACTGCTTTCAACTAATAAAATTTAAAAGATCAGCGCTTGAAGTCCAATAGAAAAATAAAGATTACTAAGAAAACACTTCGTACCAATTTAGTATTCCGTGCATAGATGAGGTATTATAGAGGACCTTACCAGTATCGCTCGTGTCACTTTCGTTTTTTGTGTTCTCCAGATGGTAAAAAAGTCACAAGAGGACTTTTCTTAATAGCGGGTTCTGTACCACCTTTATAAAGTTGAATCACTAACAAGTGGATATAACACGTTGGTGTTCATTTGTTAATAGAAGAGTTATTTTATATTGTTGTCACCTGCACGTATATTAAAAAGTTTTTGTTTCCATATTACTAAGTAAGCCTTGTGCCTTATTATAACGTATGTAACGCGTGTTTATGGAAACTGACTTGTTATATGTCCTGGTCTGTGCTAATTTAACAAGTAGGCCCTACCTTCATTTTACATTTTTAATGCCAATGTTTCGAATAATCTAGTAATGGATTTTACGAATACGGCAGATATATTTCCACAGCTGAAAGTAGTCGTGAGGGCACGTGTCGTGTAATATGTTCGAGTTTTTTTTTAGTTTCCAGATAACGTCTTGTATGTAATTGTTATTACGTAACTTGCAAATGACTAGTAATGAACTTTTTATGCTGACATGTAGAAGTTAAAATGTTTTTGAGACTCGTGTTTGGAACTAGTCGACATTAAAAGCCAAAATTAAATGTTTGTTTATTTCTTATTTTAACCATGAATATAATAATATACCATGCGCGAATCGCCGGAAAAGGGGGGGGGGGGAGATTGGGGAGCTGAATGCTCTGCAATCCTCTCGCGAAAAACCACTGTGATTTTTAACATTAAGAGCCTACATGGTATGAACTCTTATTTTCACCCTTTGTCTTTCCTCTTTCAATCACACACACACACGAACGGCCCTAAGATTTACTTATGTATTTTTGTTTCGCCTCTGATGATTTGGCCTATCTTGTATATCTATTTAGAACACGTGACCACTGATCATGTGTATCTGCTTAGAATCAGTGATGATTGCTCCTGTGTATCTGACGGACCGAAGTGACTCAATATTGGCTGGCATTCTGGGTTCGATTTCCGGCTTCGACCATCCTGATTGTAGTTTTCCATGGTTTCCCAAAATCGTTCCAGGTGAATTCTGTGATGGTACCTTAACAAAGGCCATGGCTGACTCTTCTCGTTCCTGCCACGTTCTCTAATGACGTCGCCGCCGACGAGACGTAAAGTTCACTTGTAACTTACATCTTCCTCGATAGCTATTTATAATCAGTGATTATTGCTGCTGTATATTTATCTAGAATCGTTGAGTGCTGTGGTGGATTTTCATTAATTTTGTTCTCCAATAACAGGAAGGCTTGTGCGTGTTCTTATTCGTCGCGCCTATTCTTCTTCGTCACGTGACCGGGAAACACGACTGGAACAGATGCTGCCTCTATCTCCTCGCGATCCAAGACGAGGCGGTGCTTTTCCTCTCGTGCCTGTCGCATTTGTTTGAACAGGACGCCCGGAGAGTGGCGAAGTGATGGTAAATATTGGCTGGTAAAAGCGTATCAGTGAAAAATGAGTTGACATAAATAGCGTGCGTTGAAATCTTCAGCGGAGCAAAAATAAACTCGAGTTCTTTGCTTGCTTTCAGTGTCGCCACTCCCCCTCTCTTGATATGGAGGAGTAAATAAGCGCTGGAGATGGTACCTTATGCCTACTATAGTCTGTTTTGCTTACAAATTATTATTATTTTTAAAAACTGTGTCGATAAAATTGTACCCCTGTCAGGTACGGAAGGGAATAACACTGATCGGCTCTATGATAATTATAAAATAAAAAATGCGAAAAAGTAATCTACTCTGATAATAATAAATATCGTGATATAGGCGATTCGGGATGAAGTGAGCACTAAAAAAAACCGTGCTGAAGTTCTATTTTCAGCCAATTCGTATATTTCCGCGATTAACGGCTGACGCCAGGAAATATCTAATCTCTCTGGACACGTTACTTGATGTTTGCGCGCGTAAGATTAAATTTGTAGTCAGTATAAATCGGTACAGTTTAATAAAATATTTTATTGATTATATAAAAAACAATTACGTCTATTTCGGTTGATTTAGTTTCAGCATTGTTGAATTTAAATAGGAAATTACACGGAACTATATTGAGTAATTTCGCAACCAACTATACAAGCAGCAAGACAACTATAGTTTATGTTGCATTATATGCAGTAACGACTAGTGATATTTTTCAAAGGTTAAATATCGCGCGATTATTCCCCTGGGTACCTCGCGCCGATAACAAGGATTCTCTTAGCACAACCTTGATGCTGATTACGGTATGTGGGGGTAGGCCATCGCCAATCCTATCTTGGAGGACCAGATGTTTAAGTGACGGAATGCAAGGTCGGGAGAAACGAGAGTACCCCGAGAAAACCAGACGACCAACGACAACATCCGCCACGTGTCTTCCCACGTACGAAAAATTCTGAGCAAAACCTCGCCATGGATCGAACCCGGATCACCTTGGTGGGAGGTTAGTGGTCTGACCATTCGGCCGTCGCTGCCCGGTGCATTTTGATAATTATTTTTAAAATCAGTTTCCTTTTGACGTACGCAATCTTTTACATGTTTATATGTTTGAAGTATTGCTATTTTTAGTTTCGTCATGTAGCCTACTGTACGTGTGGTTGTTGTAATATTGACAGCGTAAATTCAAACATGCTATAAACCAATACTGCACAGCTTGTGAAATTCTGAGACCAAACGGATTGTGTTTCCACCTCAAGTCAACAGATGACAGCACACTTCATTGTATTAATTTAACATTTACGTTGCCGACATAACAATGTGAAGGAAGACGTTTTCTCGACGAAGAACCAGTCTTCTTTGCCACAACCGAAAATTAATGACTAAAGCAAAAACAGTAGTACACCAAATGTTTAATCAAAAGAATATTAACGTTAACACTAGAGTAATTGTAGTAATTTATTCGATATTTTCATCCTGTGCCTTTTATAGGTGGTTCGGAACAAAGTAAGCACTCAAAAATCCCTGCTAAAGTACTATTTTCAGTGAATTCGTATTTTTCCGCGCCTAACGGCTAACGACGGGAAATACCCAACCTCTCTGGACACGTCTCTTTAATGTCTGCGCGTGTAAAATAACTTGTGCAGTCGGTATGTATCGATACGGTTTAATAAAAAAAGTTGTTTATATAAAGTACAATATTGTCGATTTCGGTTGATTTAGTTTTTGTATTGTTGAATTTAAATGGGAAAACACACGTGACTATATTGCGTAATTTCGCTGCCAACCATACAAGTAGTAAGGCAACTATAGTAAATGTTGAATTATATGCAGGAATGGTTAGTGATATTTTTCAAGGTTAAATTGTTAGTGCTCATTTTATCCCGAATGACGTGCAATAATTTTTCGCTCACTTCTCTCTGTTATTAGCATAGAGCTCGTAGTAAATATGAAATCATTAAAACAGCGTGCTTGCTGTTATCTGTTGGCTAGAGATGACAGCATCATCTAGATAAAATATGTTGGAGTGATACTGGAGCCACGGTTGGCGTAGCAGTTGGTTGCTCGCCTGCCACCAAGACGATTCGTGTTCTTTTTTCAGAGAAGTCTATCCAGATTTTCGCGTGTGGGATCGTGCCGGACGATGCCGTTGGTCGGCGAATTTTCGCGGGAACTCCCGTTTCCCTCGCCTCTTCAAGCCGGCCATACTACGTACCTCAAATCATCCTCACCAGCAATGATGACCTAGCTTCATTTTTAAAGCCATGCTTGTTTTGTTTGTTCTTTTTTAGAGAAATTAAATTTTTACGTCTAAACGAGAGCAGATATAAAAAATCTGTCTGGCCGTTTCGTTTCAAATCGTCTTCTCAATGTTGGGTGACTTTTCCACGACGGTAAATACCATGGTTTTAGCTAATTATCTAATTTACGAAATTCTGGTTGTCTGACTTGTTAGTCGAAACAGTATGATTTCTGTTTTGAAAAAATGAGCTATCACGGCAAAAATAAAAAATATTAAACGATACTGCCAGACAGATTGTTGATAGTACGATTCGTTCAAAATTTAACGATGTATCCTTCACTGAATTGTACCGTATTTCTTGGTATATTGATATATTATTTGTTTAATCTATTGTATTGTGTACCGAATTATCTATTGTCGTGTTTTACTTATTGTATCATGTAATCTATTGTATTTTTTCTTTTCTTTTTTATTTACTTGGTAGTGAAGATGACTGTATAAGAATATGTTAAACACAGCAAATTGGAAACCGGCCTTGGAGCTGAGTTTTGTTTGTGTACAAATAAATAAATATGCTTTCGTTTAAGCTTAAAATATAATTATCTCAAAAACAGTAGAAACTAGAAAGCATGGCTTTAAACGTTGATGATTATCTGTTTCTCTTTTACGAGATACGTATTATATGCCAGGGACCTGCGTATTTCGCGTTTAGACTGACAGCAGCCTGGACTGCAAAATACTATATGTTCAACTGACTTCGCGGGCACTTGAAGATACGAAAATCCGGAGCCAATAATGAGAGGGGAGTGTGTTCGGGGTGAGCCCAGTGAATTCCAGCCTGTTGCCAAATAATAACGTGACATTTGCAGGTCTCGTAAGTATATCACTTTGTTCGCTGGGTGTGAAACTAGGGTAATTGTTTTGGCGGGGTATATGTTGTGACTGGTACCCTTATGTTATGCCACGGCCGTAGAAGAACAGGTCTGGACACTTGCCTGGATATTTGACACCCTTGTTGTTTGGCTGCAGTTCACCAAGTTACCGAGAATATTGTGTTTTATTGGCGCTGATGTTAGGGCGGTCGGACTCAAAGTCCGCTTACTTCCTTTCCGCTAAGATAAACAGTTTATCAAAACGTATTGTTTATCAATTTATGAAATACTTTCTTCGCTCACAAGTTTAAGAAACGGCTCCAGTAATCTTTATTTACTTTATAAATTTAACAATGGAAAAAAGTGGACGCAGTTTGAGTCCGACCGCCCTGATTGCAACTCCAAAGATGCAGGACATTCTCGGTAACTTGGCGAACTGCAGCCAAACAACAAGGGGTCAAGCAAAATACATTGGTAGATAGGCGAGTGTCCAGACATGTTCTTCTACGACCGTGGGTTATGTTTATCCAGGAGGAAACCATATGCGGATGCTTGTGCAGTATGTTACATTGATGGTGAACTGTTGGGGCGTCATATTTAATTCATGAGTGTTCGCCGTACCGTTGAAATTTGACATTGCCTCGGTGCACTGAAGTTCTCTTGTTTCCCCAATATAAATCAATAAGGCTGTGCGTTGCTCTGTATTCTATCTACATGGTTAGGGACCCCTGTTTTTTCGCGAAAAGAATTTTGTCCTAGCGTAATTCAGTACCTTAGTGCATATGTACAGTTGTGCATCATGGTTATTAGCAGCTTGTCCATGTGAAGTGCCGTATCTCATTAGACTGAGCCAATTACAACAGCGTTCCTGCAACACCACGTGTCTGTGATTTGCCGGCAGAATACCTAGGCTCGTGAAATCCAATAGTAGAACTACAGTTGTGAACGTAAGGCACAGAATTAAAGTGGGGCAAAATTCTTTTCGCGAAAAACAGGGGCCCCTATATATATATATATATGTCGTTTACTGCAAATTCGCATAACAGAGAGGATTGAAAATAAAACAGCAGTAGCCTGTTTTATCCACTTCTCTAAATATTTATACATACGGCCTGCAGATTACTATAATTTAAATGAAAACTTGTCGTTTACAGGCACAGTTACTGGCAACCATTTTGTAGAGTAGGTTGATTCGAATGTGAAGAACGTTTGGTAGGAATTCACAGACGTTGAATTTTGTGTTTCACATGTCTTTGCTGAGTTTGATAATTATTAGAGGCACAAATTTGTGACGGAAATATTTTTGCACTTTATGGTTCCAGGGTCTTATGCTGACATCTCCAGCTCTTCTTCGTTGACAGTCTTAGGCTGTTTGTCTTGAGGTTATACTAGCAAATTATAGACGTTCTGTGTCGCATTAACAGTATTCTGATTGGTGCGCTTAAATGAGAGAGATGTTTGAACAAAGACAACGCTGCCGATAATCATGAAGCAGATCTGCCGATGTGCACGTACGGCACTGAAACTAATGACGCAAAAATCTTTGCTACATACAGATTCGTGGCCCTATTGAAGTCTTGGTGTATATATATATATATATATATATATATATATATATATATATATATATATATATATATATATATGCATGTATACATATATATATAGCGGATACGTAAGTTGTAGTAGAAATAGGTCATTATCAAGTCCTACAATGTATACATACCAAAGACCATCACTATTTATACGTAGAGACACTGGTGTATCGCGGGAAAAGTTGATTGTTTGCTAGGCTCCAACATGCTATGTATAACACTGAAGGTTTTGCACCTATAATGGCTATAGGTTATATGAAGCACCGTGTCCCTCTTCAACAGACCCAATTAGAACTGTAGATACAGTTTTAACACAGGACGTGTGTAATTTGCCAGAAAACTGTTCACATGTGTCACAATTGAGGCACTACAGTTTATTGAAGGCTATATTAAATATTTTCGCGATTTTCCAGTGTCTCTATTTATAGGATATTATCAAATCTATGTATGGATTGTTTTCAGTACTATTTGTGGTTTCATAAAATCGTAGCTGAGGTTTACAGTTCTAATTGGTCGGTTTTGATTATGTTTGTGAGTCTTTGTCGGTGAGTTGTCGCTGATTGGATTCTGAATGGCCTACCGTTACACCCACCAGAAAAAAAACTACAACTATTTACGTGTGCTATAGTGAAAGAAAATGAGTAGTACACTGTACTCAGATATAACTTTGCGAAATATTTTCTCTAGTGCAACGCTTTAATAAGTGTAAAATGTGTTTCATTATTTAATGTAGGTTTGAACGCCTCGGCTTCTAGTATTTCGTTCGTAGCTTCTATAACCTGCATGGATAGGAGTTGGATAGTGAACTACGTGCGTTACATATTATCTTAGTAAGCCACATAGTTAGCAGAAAGTGATATTTACGGAAGTCTTTAAGTGGACGCCTATTTGGCGATAGAATTGCGTTGCCGCTTTTTTTTAATAAGTGTTTATTGACGGATTTAATAAGCTTGAAGTCCCCGATGGGAATCTTGCGTGCGAGTTCAGTGTCTTGACCTAACGGCAATGTGGCACTCCTGTACACGTTCCATTGTCGCCCTTATAGTTTCCTTGCTCCTAGCTCGTATACGCGAATAACAGCTCCTTGTAGGCGAACGCCGTGACTTCAATTCATACAGAACTGGTAAAAAACAAGAATTATAAAACCGGTACTTTTATCGTACGCTCGCGTTTTGCGAAGACTTATCAGAAGATACGGCATGTGGGTCTCTAAGCCAGTAATACAGTAATGGCACGTTCAGTCATGATGAAGGTACAAATGTGTCAGCGAACACCAGATAAGCTGCTGGTATCAGTCTTGAGTGTACAGATATGATTGTAGTTCAGCGAACTCGCGAGATGTTATGATGCCGTCTGCCTGTCTTGTAAAAAGCGCTGCAGAATGCTAGCAGAACTCTTCATGTGGATTTACGAAAAAGGAAACATACTTCAAACTATGTTGGAATGGTACTTTCAAAACATTGAGTTTATTAGAAAGATCATCTAGGAGCCATTAAAAAAAAAAAAAAAATCACAATCTGATAATTCTAAACAACTATTTACGGGATTATTGTGAAACTACGATAGAAAGGTGTATTGAACTTTACTTAAAACTTTCGGCCAATGAAAAGACGGGGAGACCACTGAAAGTGTCAGTAGGCGAGTGTTCTACGATACCCCGTGTCAGGGTCTTGCGGTAGAGGTGAGATACCGCGCCAGATGAACCGGTCAACATCGCTCTTGGCCCTTGTACCTCACTCACATAGACACACGGGAGCCTAAGACGGCCGCCTGGTGAAGGGTATGTTTGTGTGTGCGAGGTGAAAGTCTATGTATGAGGTGCTACGAGCGACACTGGCCGGCACATGTATTGTGGTATCGCCTCTACGACCAGAATCATTAACGCGAGCGCAGTGTTCTCGCAGAAACGTTTTTCTGTGGGGCTTTAAGCGGTGACCCTATTATTTTATTTGTGGGAAGTATGAGGTAAAGTCCATCGCAGGTCGACATCATTTTGTTTTACAGTTACGGTTGGTAGTTTTCCAGATACAGCAATCTAAAAAAAAAAAAAAAAAAAAAAAAAATCCAATTTTGGGAACTTTGGTAATTTGTTTTTAATAAGCTAGCGGTATTTTTAAAACGGTAGAGACATTGTATTAAGTGTATTCTTTTCGTAGACATATATATTGAAAACACGTGAAAAACCACTTTTCGTACGCACCACGCTACAACAGGTACAACTAATTCTTAACGAGGCTTCACAAACGCGCGGATCTGAGGTTTCGGATTGAATTCACAACAACGTGGAATATTGATGTGCACGAACGTAATTTTATTTTACAGCAAAATATCACTCATCATGACAAAATGGAAGTTGTTGGAACCGTTATTACAATGAACTTGTCATAAGCCATAGGATTGAACTGCATACAGACTCCAAGACATATTTTTCTCCTTTGCCTTCAGGATACTGAGCGCCAACGCTATAAAAATGTGTCATTTTTAGCCATTTTTCTCCCTAACGACATATGACAGGACTAAAGTAAAAAATGATGTCTACAAATAATAGTTTTTATCTTTCCTGGAAAGGAATTATGTTCCTAGAACAGTTATTTACTGACATAGGTCTTCCTTCCCCCTCCCCCTCCATCAGTACCCACGTACACTTCTCGAAGAGGTCAACTCCGGTTAGTTCTTATGTTTGCCTTTTATCATCTACTTGACGTCGAGGACGCGTTTCAGTGCGTGTTTATATATAACGCACTCATGAATATACAATAACTGTCCATTCTTCTGCGTCATGCTTTCAAAGTTTTCTCAAGGACGGACAGCGCCTGACCGAGTGTGCTCTTCCTGCAGGCGAGCGCTTCTGAAAGGCGTTACAAAAATATTAAAGAGGGCTGTTTTTTTATAAGGCAGGTCACTCTTTAGTAGGTTCCGTGAACCTATTGTGTAACTGTACTGACACCTTAACATTATCTTTGTATTGAGACTGTAACCATTTAAATATATTTACGAGAAGAATGCGTAAGCTGTAATCCAAAATAGCCCTGTAACTGACATTCAAATAACTTGTAACTCTCTTTGGGTCCTAGGGCGAAAGTGTATGAAAATGGCAGACAATCATCATCGTAGGAGAACAAATTCAATTTAAATGTTGCTGGGAAAGAAACAAAGTACATAATTTTTACATTACTTTAGTATACAATACTTGTAGCTCCCCAGACAGTAATTCAAGCTTGTCATGACAAGTGTGCAAGCTTGAATCAAGCTTCCTAGTTACCGCAGAACAAGCTTGCGGCAAGCCTGACGCGACAAGCCTATAGGCGGTTCGGGATAAAGTGAGCACTCAGAAAAGCCCTGCTAAAGTTCTACTTGCAGATAATTCGTACCCTTCCGCGCGTAACGGCTGACGCCTGGAAACATCTATCCCCTCTGGACACATCACTTTATGTTTGCGCGTGTAAGATAACATGTACAGTCAGTATGAACCGATACAGTTTGATAAAAAAATTACTAATAATTGTATACAATACAATTATGTCGATTTCGATTGATTTTGTTTCAGTTTTGTTGAATTTAAATAGGAAAATACAGGGAACTATATTGCGTAACTTCGCTGCCAACCATACAAGCAGTAAGGGGACTATGTGTCATGTTTTATTATGTGCAGTAACGGCTAGTGATATTTTTCAAAGGTTAAATTTTTAGTGCTCACTTTATCCCGAACGACCTTATACCAGCATTTATACGATACCTGAGCAGCAAAATTTTCCTGAATCCTTAAAAACTAGCAGGAACACTGCGCGAAATAAATAAGCATAATGTTAACGCTTTAAAAGAACATAACCCAACTTCGCCACATGGTATGTCAATTTGCAAAACAAGCAACACAACTCGGCGGAAACGGCGCAGGCGGACGTAATCGCTGTACCAACGAGCAAATTCCTACTAGACTTGATCATCAGGCTTGTACGCTGTCTGGGTCTGTGTATATTTATATTGGCGGTTACAACTTCCTCTCGCGAGGAATTGAATACAGTCTTTCTGCTGCCATCTCTAGTCATGCTGTTCACTAACTTCTTTCGAGAGGCGAATGCTGTAGAGATGAATCATTTCTCTGCTATAACTTTTAATCAGCACTTTTAAAAGGAACAAATGCGATTTTTAACTATTTAAACAAGAATTAAGTTATTAGCAAATCCAAAATACGCTGTAAGGAAGAATTTATAGTTAGATTTTTGCTGTAAAATTTGCCAGCCGTTGTTCTTTATTAGTCTTCCAGAGTAAGAATATATTTTATGAATATATACCATCATTTTTATGATTTGTCGCTGTTGACAAAACCCGTAAAACATCGAACCTGCAACCCACGAAGACAAGACAGTTGATTGTAAAGAAAAGAACTTATGTGCTTAATGAAAACAAATAAACAGATTATTTTTTTATCAAAAAAGAATAAGTAAAATTTAATTTTTTTTGCATCAAGTACGTCAATTCTTTTTTTGCGTTCAACTGCCTTGTAAAACCATAGGCATTTGTGTATGTTCATAAACCCAAACATTCATATTATCAAGTCTCATTGCAGCGAAAATTCAAAGATCTCATCTTCCAAAGTGCTCGCTTCACCGTGGGCAAGTCTGTATCAGGGCGTGGTGTTGTGACTGCGAGGTCCAGTGTCTTGGGCACGTCCCAAAACAAGCAAGACGACGCGGCGGGCTGCGCGGCCTTCAGGAGGCAATGTTCGGTCAGAGCGTCGTGCTGTCGGCCCGAGCTAGCCTGGAGTCTGGTCCGGGTCTGGTTGTGACGTCACCTCTGGTCGACCCTGGACATCTTGCCGGCCACTGTCCACTGGGCCCCAGATAGCTTCTCTCGTCCCTGGAGCTTGCGCTCAACAACGACCCAAAGAACCCTCTCCTTTGTCTACCATTCCTCCGCCTACGATCCTCCTACTACAGCACCTCCCCAACCCTGGTTCTCTGCTGACGACAGACTATGGTGCTAGACGAGAGGGTGGCTAACGAACTTCCTACATGGCCAGCGCTGGGTCTGACGGTTACGACATTGAGATCGCATTACGTTCGATACCGTGAACACTTCATAAGACTCGGGAGGGCTTGCCCTCACCTCATCACGGCGAAAGTTTGCGACACCTTCACAGCTTTGTAACTCGATTTAGTTACAAGTGGCTCTTGCTCGTTTAGTCGTTGAAACTGTAATGTAACTTTAATAAAAATTATGATAATGACACAACTGATACTATATAAATACCTTGAGCTCTGTCCCACCGTCGTACATTTCTCTAAAGGCTTCTGCTGTTACGCAGCTGTCATAGTAAAACAACGCTACTCCTGATATTTAGACACACTACTTTTTTGGTGGAAAGAATTTTTCCGCCAACTTCTCCAGTGCCTTACGAGTACATCTGTAGTTCTACTTCATGTCTGGATGTTTTTATGGGTAATGGACGGTGCACGACCATCTTTATTTTACAGTATTTTGCCCTCTACACGCATTCCTGAAGAAGTTTCATTCTCTATAGGCGGTTCACTTTAAAGGGAGCACTTCCTAAAGTTTGTAATAGAACAAATTAGTGCTGCTATAGAAGTAAAGTTTTGAGAGTTGTGAAATGTTTACATTAGTTTATAGTTACATGGAAGCTTTCGTATTTGAAATAGTAAAGACGGATGCATAATAGCTCACAGAAAATTGTAAGCAGTACTCAGTGTATCCCGAACATCTTATACACATTTTTAAAAAACAATTTTAGATAATTAATGTGTTCCATGTAATCAGACATTTGTTGGTAGACAATAAATACGGTAACACAATAATTCTTATCTTCCAACAAATGTCAGATAATTTGGGAGTAATGCATTATCTAGCCATGCAAAATGGTGTAGTAGACTAACATTTACAGCATGACATTTCAAACACGTTGATATGCCTTCAGGTATGCTCCTAGCCGGGGGGGGGGGGATACTGTAAATTAAATGTGGCCGCGTATACCATTGCTCGTAACTCTCAGCGTGTCGAAGTTCTAAACCGCTAATCACAGACGTGTAGTGTCTGAGTGACCTTGTTCTGGTTGGCGCAGTCGAACGAGTGACGAATCTGCACAAATACTCTCTGCCAATAACAACGAAGCAGAGCTGCAGAACTGCACGTAAGGCAATGGAACAAAGTGGTGGCAAAAATATTTTCGCGAAAACTATCGAACCTTAAGGGGCCCGCCTACCTGCCATGAAAGTTGTGATGTAGAGGTTCAGGAGAATCGTTTTTTTCACAGATAATATTAGTCGTGAGATTGTGTCTTTTTACATATAAAATATATTAAGGTACCTCACACTAAGGTAAATGTTTCAGTTCTAGCAGTTTCTTAAGTAATTAGAAAATAGGACCTTAACATTCAAAATTAGTGCCTTTTCCGGCTTGTGTAATGCTGTTATTTTTGTTATTTTAACTTAAAACCATTTATCCTTAGTAGATCTATCCTTTAGCTTTCGATCCCGTGACTGTTTGTACCTTGTAACTACTGAAAATGTTGAGGAAATCTTGTTCTTGTAATATGTGTCCTGTGCAAATATGCAGCCAGTGTTGTGGAAAATATAAGGATTCGCGAGACCAAGTCGAGAGGACAACAGAAAGAGCGAGAGACAACCTCCTCCACAACAGGGGTTGACCCAATCCCGCTATTGTGGGGAGAAAACTCCACGTCCATGAGGTCGAACGGCCACTAAGATGCTATGTAGGCGGGCCCCTTAACTGGTTGTTAGAGACGGAAAAAATTCGCGTGTTCACTGACCCGTAGGCTAGCATTCAATAATATGTGTGTTCTGAAGTAGACATCAGCAGTTCATTGGCTGCTCGCTGACACAGTGAAATAGGCCTGCATTTAGTTACACTGTTATTGTTGTCACAGCGACTTCCAGGAGGTGTTGAATAAGTCAACGGCCAATTGTGGAAGTGGCACGAACTTAACAGTTTCTGGAATTATAGCTGGTGTCGGAAAGAAAACGCGAATTTTTCAAGGCTTTATTTATCGGGCATACTGTGCGTTCATTGCGACACATAACCTTCCATGCAGATTGCCACTGCACTACGGGCATTTGTTTCTTTATGAAATATGCCCATATACTTACATACCCCACACTAGTGGCTTATCATTTGTTTACTGCGGCTAGTAGATGCGTGTGGAGAGAGCAGCTTATGCGGGAAAATGTGTCAACGCCAACTAAATAGAAGCGAAATGACGTGGCGGTAATACATGTGGTGTAGGCGAGCCCATTCGTTCATTGACAGCGTGATTCTCATGTCTGATTGGCCACATCCTGCTGCGACAGGGTCCCCTGTTGGTTTGGCGCCGGGAATTTCGGTTCGCAGGCACTGACAGGCGAATAACGTATTTCCGTGCTGAGTCAAGTAATTTTCCAGGATTGTGCGTGTGGGATTGAGATATACGTAGCGTGACGTAGGGCCAGTTGGGTTACTGTATTTCGAACAATGCGGTAACAGTGAACGTACTTCAGTTTTGATGTTGTATACCCCAAATGGAGATGAGACAAATACACTACGAATTTGACGTCACATACAATGTAGTCTATTCACAGTTATATTTTAGGTTATGATAATTAAGCACTAGGCACTTTCACAACTACGCTAGTTCCTAGTGTTTACATGTTGTCTTATTAGCCCTATAGTGTGTAGTATGTGTGTGTGTGTGTGTACATGAGCACAGAATATTTAGGAATACAGAAGTGAAATAGTCGGCAGGAAGGCGAACTCAGTCACACACGCCAGCAAAATGGCTTCCCTGGCCAGCAACATGGCGGAAACACCTACTGCCAATCAGCGTGAGGCAGCTGCTCTGCTAGTCGGCAGCCAGGCCAATAGGAAACCTGTAGTAACATGCAGGAGCCAAACAGAC
>PNEQ01083919.1:0-12500 GCA_003012365.1 Medauroidea extradentata | reverse complement strand
GACTTTACGATAGATTTCAGTAGATAGCGTCTTATGGAATTGTACACAGTGGATTCATAATTGAAAACTTTACCATTGACGTTACGATAGCTTTCAATACGTTGATTCTTATGGAATCGTACACAGTTGAGTCGGCAAAGCTAAGTCAAGCAGCCTTGACTTTACAATTTCGACAGACAGAAAACCTCAAGGTAAGTCAAGATGGCCGTTTGCAGAGAGCCAATATTATATTGAATAATGTTATTTCTGAGTACCATTTTATTTTTCAGCGCAGGGATCTAATGAATATGTAAAGAACTACGTCTGTATGCCATGCTCTCTTGTTTGTACTTTTTTTAACGGTATTGTTTTTTTACGCTTTAACGAGGGCAGGTATTAAACATCTATTTGACAGTTTAGTTTGAAATCGTGTTCTCCATGTTGGCTGATTTTTTTTTCAAGGCAGTAAATACTATGGTTTTATCTAATTTTGTAATTAACGAAACTTTGGTTGATTGACTTTTTGGTCGAAAGGGCATTATTTCTTGTTTAAAAAAAAAAAACATGGCTATAGCGGCAAAAACTATTTTAAATAAAACACCCAAACATATTTTCCATATCTGCACTTATTTAAACCTAAAAAATAATTATCTCAAAAATAGTAGAAACAAGAGAGAATGACCTTAAACGTACCCAGAAAACCTTGTAAATAGTCAACAGAAGACATTACTGTTCTTTTAATCGAAAATATTTTAAAATTTGGCAAATGTTTTAGTATCGGGGACATATTTTCAGAATATTCACGCGATATGCTTTTGTGGCAAATATATATATGGATTTATAACGCAATGTTTCAAACGTTTCGAAAAATATATTCTCAATAGTTTTTTTTTAGTTTCACGTTTGTATTGTGTATTGTTGAAATAATCAAAGTAACGTAAACGTTAAGTCAAATGTTGAAGTCTTCAACGGTGTATGTACAGGTCTTTACTCGCCTCTGATCTTCAGTCTTTGTACCTGACGTCAGGCGGCGCTATACTCTGTTTCGTGTAACTTTGTACATTTCGACAGTTCTTTGAGCACCTAGTGTTGACATTATGTAATGTCTGTCACAACACAAAGTGTACTATACTGTATGCAGGACGATTTACGACGAGCTACCGTCACACACATGGCTTATACCTAGGGAGAGGAATATTTCATTTCCTTTAGCCGTTACTCACTGGAACAACAGATAATGAACGAATAGACGGTGTTTGAGTATGCATAGGACATTGGATTTTATCATCCAGGTCATTGAAGTCGCAATTTTTTTCCCTTTCCCTACTTATTACTTACATCATATGGAGCAAAAAAAAATTATTAATGTGGGTCATTGGTTAAGGCCATTATCCTTCATTTCAACAGCTTTCACGATTTATCTTTTAATTCCTAAACGAGAGAAGACATAAAAAATTGTAGCACAAGTAGTTTTTACTGTGTAGTCAAATTTTTTCTAGACAAAAATTGTATTGATTTGGCTAATTAGTTCCTTAGTGAGGAGTTCTTGTATAAACAGCTGAAGCCATTATATATTTTGCCTTGAAAAAAAAAAAGTTAACATTATAATACACAATTTTTACAAACTGCGTGTAAACGTTTCGATATCTGCTCTCATTTAGGAATTAAAAAAACTATCGTCGTAAAAGCAGTAGAAATTATGTATGATGACGTTAATGAAGAACTAGTTTACCGGCGAAGTTCGTTTGACACGCGATGACGTAAACAGTCTGCACAAACACCGATACGCTTCACTGGCGTGCTTTATCTTTGATGTTCGAATTAAAACAATACGGTCTGATGAAATCATCACTGTAATGGTAATTATTTTATTCGACATGTTGCAAATACTTAAAATTACCAAGAAAATACTAGGAATAGGACCCCACATTCGTATTATATATTCTTTATGTTCAGAATGGTGTAAGAATTCGCGTTTTCGTTTGGTATCGATGTGTCGACTAGCAACCAATGAGCAGCTTGGGTACACGGATGTTGTTGGAGGCTATCCTACAGGTCAGTGAACTCGATAATAATTCAGGTCTCTAGAAAGAAGTTCTTTGTGTGACTGAATTCTCGGAAATATTACTGTCTAAGCGGCGTCTAACATTTACGACACGTCAAAAGTAAGTGCTCTCACGGCTGTCATGATCTACTGAAGATACACGATAGGTATAGTCTATTCCACGAACGAGTGCACATTTTGACAGCTAACAAGTGGGTATCGTTTTAGAAACTATAAATATATTGTATTTTATTTTTAAGACCGTGTTTCAGTAAAGCGCAAGTGCTAGTGAAGGTGAAATGATCATGGTTTGGGACACCTGTTTTTCGCGAAAATAATTTAGCCCCAGTTTGTTTCAGTGACTTGTGTGCACATCTACAATTGTGCTTCATGGTTATTGGCAGCGTGTCTATGTGAAGAGCCGTGTCTCGTTTGACTGAGACAATTACAATAACGTTCCCATGCAACACCACACGTCTATGATTTGCTGGAAGAATCCCAAGGCTCGTGAGAGTTAAAATATCCAATCACTAACTCTGAAGCAGAATTACAGATGTTCACATAAGGCACCGAATCAAAGTGGGGCAAAATTCTTTTCGTGAAAAACAGGTGTCCCTAATCATGGTAGACCAGGACATGCTGGAAACCAAATTATAGTATGTTCTGTTTCCCGTAACTTCAGTTAAATTGGACAGTTCTGACGGCACCTACTTCATTAGGTGCTTATAAAAATTCACGAGGATAGGGTAGGTCAGCCAACATTTCAAGTTTTTGCTGCTTGAAATTTCACCTCAGGTAAGTTTACCCGTGTTCCAAATTTCAAATTATGGCCTCTCGGTCGACTACTAAACCAATATTACATATATTTAAATACAATACGTGTAAATAATGCGCTGTGGATGTAGCATGTGGCAAAATATTTATCGGATAGAAAACACAAAGGCTCTTTTCGGATCCCCTTCATCAACCTCGAATTGCATTGCTGGCTGTTATCAAATCCTGGTAATCGATCAACCCTGCCCATGTGACTGAGATAACCTACCCTACTCTAGGGGATGAATATTTATAAGCGTAGATGTTCTATGTATGCTGATTATGTATAGTCTATGCAGGGTGGCTACAGGCAGGGAAAACAGGAAATGTCAGGGAAATTTAGTGTGTCAGGGAAAACAGGGAAATGTCAGGGGATTCAGGCATTGTGCAGGGAATTTTATTGAAAACGTACCTAAATTGTCGGTTTGTCATTTTACACAGTAATTTGATGCATTCATCTGCATACAAATTGTAATCTTCCGGTTGATATAAATTTCATAGCGTACCGATTCCATTTTCATTTTATTGTCTCCATTTAAATATTATGATTTTATGTTGGTGACACTGGGAAAATAACAAAGTAAAATTTCAAAGTGATATTATGATGAATTGTTGTTCAAAATTAACTTGATTCTTCGTCTGAAGAGTTGAAATGTTTCTTCCAAATGTATATATACTGTACATGAAATGACTGCTGTGGTGGTAGTATGCAGACATAGTAGTTTTTACTAGGCTTACAATTTTTGTGATGATAGGTGCAACTGTGTGAACTTAGTTTTAAAATTTGACTTGTTTTGTGAAAGTGGTAATTGTTAACACAAATACAGCACCAAATTATGTACCTGTGATGAGTTATTTGATGTCATAACAAGCGATTATTTGGTGAGTAATGTTATCATTTAATTTAAGGCATGTTAAAATCAGATTTAATTTACATTCAGTTATGATTTCTGGTCAAATATTTTTCAGAAAAAAAAATTGAATTTGTTACAGTAAAATATTTCAGTTATATAAATGTCAGGGAAATGCCAGGGATTTTTTTTTTGGCAGGAACTCTGTAGCCACCCTGCTATGTTATGCTTTGTGAAATTTGTGATATGACCTAATTCACAAGTGTATTCTGTTTCGTACAACTTTCCTAGTAAAATTATGACAGTTGTGGGGGACTTACTTATTGTTGTTGTACATGTTTGATGAAATGTTAATCGACAATTTTGTTTCTAAAACTAACTAGAGAAAACATTTCTCGGAATATAGTAAACTATGCCATGCATTGAGATGTGCATTATTCCAATGTCAGTCGATTATTTAGGTTATAAAATGGACTTGAGATTTCCATTCCACAATATGTAATCCAAAATTTGTCTTTCAGTGTGAGAGATGCAATGTTAACAGTAATGGTCAAAATAGCTGCACTTGTGTATTAATAACTGACATCAAACTGCTGTATTTAATTTCTTTGTGTACGATTAATTTTCATTATTTTGTGAGTTATTTATTTCGCTGTTTCTTTTTTAACAACTTGTTCTTACTTCTCTAGTTTAATTAAGCGTTGCATTACATTTAAGTAGCTGCCCTAAGCATTATGTCATTGGTTACGTATAAACACAATGCCACCAAAGTTGCCACATACGTTCACTCGTGGTAGAGACTGTACACGAACATGATTTCACGTGAGTGTTATGAAGGGTTGGTGTGGGGTGGGGGACGAGGGTGTTTTCCCCTAGGACATCCGTGCTGCTAGCTTCGGATTTCCGCTAGTCCAAGGTCACTGCTGCTTTCTTCGCTAACGAGTTTCTCTCACGTCACCGTTACCATTTCTGTCCGCGCGAAACTTGGGGGCGGGGAAGTACTCTCTCCCCTTCAATTTCCCGTCCTCCGTAAAAAAAAAAAAAAACGAAGAAAAGAACCAAGTGGCAAGTGCTTTGGAAGGGAGGACAATGCAGTTACAACCAACTCCCTCGCTGATTAGCCAGAAAGCTTTTCTTTTCGGTGTTGGCTTCCAACCGGCTTTTCTTTTTATGTAGGCTACTACTGGGCTTTACGTAAATGGAAATACTTGTAAATGAAATTACGTCCTTGGAAATACCGCAAATTATAGATACTTTTGACTGCAGGAGTTGCATTGCTTGACTCAAGATATTTAATTTTGGGACAATTATCAGACATTGTGTGGTGACCCTATAATTTTATGAACTATAGGCTGTTCAGGATAACTGAGCACTGCTTGCAATTTTCTGTGAGCCATCATGCCACCATCTTTACTATTTTAAATACGAAAACTTCCGTGTAACTAAAAACTAGTGTAAAAATTTTATTACTCTCAAAACTTTACTTTACTTCAATACCCTCAGTAAATAGATTTTTTTATAAGTGTTTGGAAGTGCTTACTTTTAAAGCCAACCACCTATAATATTGATTATAATAGTGTATTGAAAATGACTATATCTTTGAAACGATTCTGCGCCAGGGGTTTCAAACCTAATAAGGACTGCAAAAATACTCATTTTCGGTGTTTTTTTTGTGCTTAAAAATTAAATTTAGATATAAATTAAGGACCTGAAATAGGCACATACACGTGTGAATATATTTGAAAGCTATTCCTAAGGTGGCGTTATTTAAGCACGCGGAACAATTTTCGAATAATCTGGTATAGGCTGTTTAAGATAAAGTGAGTACTATTTACAATTTTCTGTGAGCCATTATGCCGCCATTGTTACTATTTCAAGTACGAAAAACTTCTGCGTAGCTAAAAACTAGTGTAAACATTTTATAACTCTCAAAACGTTACTTCTATGGCCTCAATAAATGCCTTTTTTAAAATTATTATTAGTGTTGGAAAGTTCTCAGTTTAAAGTGAACCACCTATAACGGCCGAAGCTCAGCACGTCGTTCACTGGCCTGGCCAGACGGTCATCTTAACATAACAACGCATATCGACAGAAAAAAAATAAATGCTTGTAAGAATATGGCTTTCAGTATTGGTCCATTCATATAGACATTTTAAAATATGGCCGTGGCAGTAATAGCCGTGATGTGCGTTGTCGTGCCGCCTCAGAGAATGCCGGCAAGAATAACAGCGGTGACTGGTCGTTTAGCAGCAGGGCGCATTTGTCTCCAAGCGAGCGAGCGTCTCTAAAGCTGCCGTGCCATTGGCTGAACGCCCAATGACCGTTGTGCTGCTTCCCCAGGGGCGAGTCCTTGAGACAGCGGTGTTCCTCTTTGTCTTGGCAGCCAACGTCTGGTCACGGCCAACACCAACTAATTATACTTGGTTCCTCGTCAGCTGTTACAAGGGGAACCGCCGCGGTCGTAGTCAGACCAGTCGTCTCCTACTACGTACGGTTCACACTTGGCTCGCACGAGGGCATCGTGGCGGACGTTGCCAATGGTCGTCGAGTTTCCTCGCGGCTTTCCCTTTCTATCCCGTCCTCGCATTCCGCCGCTGTTCTTTTGTCACTTCTAAACGTGAGCACTCTTACATCAACATTGCATTGTCAGGCCTCATTTCCTACAGTTCATGTGTTGTGTTTCTACTGTTCCTTTTTTACTCTTCTGTAGTTAATATTGTCCCTTCTGCAGCTCATGTGGTCTCTTCTACTCTTCATATTGTGCCTTACATAGTTCTTTGTGTCCCGTCTGCAGTTTATTTTCACCAGTCTACAGTTCTTTTTGTCCCGTCTGCACTTCATTTTGTCCCTTCTACAATCTAGTTAATATTGTCATTGTACCGTTAATTTTGTCTCTTCTAGAGTTGCTAGTTTTCCCATCTCTAATCCATAATGTCGTACGTAGTAGCAGGGGGCCGCGATGGCCGAATGGTGCCGACCCCCCATGGCTCAGTTGGTTGAGCGGCCGGCTTTGGTGCCTTGGAGGGGGGGGGGTTCTGGGTTCGATTCCCAGATCTGGCTGGGTGTTAATTTGTGTTTGTCCATTTGGTTTTAAAAATTGTCACTATACAAATTGTCTCACGAAAAGTACTGGAGTCACTCAAATTAAGTCACATTAAAGGGGGGAATATTTGCTGCAGTGTTGAAGCTTCCGCATCGCCACTGCATCAAACATAAAAAAAAAAAAAAAAAATGGTAAGACCAGTCGCCTTCCACCAAGGCGTTCCGGGTTCGATTCCCTGCGTGGTCAGTCTCCGAATTTTTGCATGTGCACCGGTGCCGCGGGTCGGCGGGTTTTCTCGATGATCTCCTGTTTTTCCCGCTCTCCCATTCCGGCACCGCCCCACCAGAACCTCGCTCCAAACTCACATGTCACCCCAAACCAGTGCCAAAGGTCTAGTTGTTAAGTTCTGACCAAAATCTCTTCACTTCACTTTAACATGTCTTGCTTTGACTGTGAGAAGAAATGTACGCAAAATTGATAGAAATTTGTCTATTTTTTGTCGATATTCTGATAATTCGGCATTTTTAACTTTGTAATTGACATAATGTCTGAAAACTCTAAAACATACAGACATACCTTTGGCGCCTTTTTGTAAAAATGTTCCAAGTGCATCCTAAAAAAACTGAATATGGTTGTGGCAAATAAAATAAAAAGCTTATGGCAGTGGCATATGGCGGTTGTGTTCCAAGGCATGCGGTGATAAGCAATGGCAATACTCAACAGTGAGTTGTCAGTGGGACCATTAGACATATAGGATTTGGTAGCCTACATTGTTCTTCAAGTAGCGTGCAAGATGCAAGGAATATTATACTCCAATAATATTCCTCAATCTATACAACATATGTTTATTGGATATTACAGGTGTGTACATAGTCCCCGTGCTCAAAGCGTATAGTCGGAGCTTATATTGCATGCCTTGGAACTCGACCACGATACGCCACTGGAATATGGGGTCGACATGAAGACAGAACACACGCTCCATATTTGAATTATGAGCTGTGCGCCTGCAGGCGTCTATTGACTAATGGCAACATCCGCCACGTTATCCACGTGCGAAAAGTCGGAAACGACCCCGCCGGGTTCGAACCTTGTTCGCAGGGGTGATAGGTGAGTTTTCTGGCCACTCATGACCGTCTTTATTAGAAGTTCGGAGTCTTGAATGTGGCAACGCTGCATCGGAGGCCTGCTGACGGTCGCTCATTGGCTGCCCTAGTCAGTGTAGACGTGTACACGCCACTAAAGCTGCATCTACACACGTTGCAGAGACTAGGGTGGCCAAGAAGTGACAAGCAGCAGGCCCCCGATGCAGCGTTGCCACATTCAAGACTCCGGCCCGCTACTAAATAATACCATGGACCATTGCACTTCCTTCGCTCTGCGTATGTAAACATTGATGACTAACACCGATACAGTACACGTCAAAGCTCCATATTAGATTACTAGGGCCCAGTAGTTTTCGTGAAAAGATTTTTGCCCCAATTTGTTTCAGTGTCTTACGTGCACACCTGCAGCTCAACTTCATGGCTATTGGCGGAGTGTTTTTGTGCAGAGTTGTTATTCATTTGACTGTGCCAATCAGAACATGGATAACTGTGACACATCACGTCTGTGATTTGCGGGTTAACCTCCAGACGTTGTATGTTACGGCGTCCAATCACTGACCACAAAGCAGAGATGCAGGTGCGCACGTAAGGAACTGAAACCAAGTGGTGCAAAAGTCTTTTCGCGAAAACTACCGGGCCCTATATATTACACATGCGTGTGTGTGTGTAATTTCGATGGAAATACTTTAATGATTTATTAATGTAAAATTCGACACTCGGGGTGAGACCCCACTTTAAGAACACCTCTTAAGCCCTTCGGAAGGAATCGATTCTCGATCACAGTGCTCGCGAAGGAAGTGGGAGAGTTTGAAGTGGCGAAGCAGAGGCGATAAAAGCGGTGAAGGAAGTACTTTCGTGGAACAGATGTGCTTGGCACTCGTAACACTGCCTGCTCCACGCTACAAGTGTTGCTGCTGTACGCGTCTCTAGTACGGCCATTTCTCCGGCTATATTCCTCAAATATTACCTATCGGATGGTAACTCTTGTAAACGAAATTTCATAGGGAATTGATGCAGTCTTTTTTACCTGAGGAATTTGGAGATATTCTCAGTGTTTCGGGGTGTTTATTTGTATTGTAATTTTTGTAAAGGAAAGTTACAGCTCTTCTTTTTTAAGGTCTTGTTCATTAGTTTCTTTTTTTAGACTGGTGCCAATAACTCAAATATTTTTTAACCAAGATCTTTGAAAATAATTGAGACAATGTGCAGTCACTCGATGCACAATAATGTGGATGCGTTTTTAAAATAAATATATTGCTTAATTTTGGCTTATATTTCACGACAAAAAAAGTGGAACTTTGGGTGATGAAATCTAAAAAACCTCTTCAGTACATTACTACAAAAAAATTCAGCTACAAATTATGACATGTTAGTGTTAAAACTTTGGAGCAAAATTTTGATGTGTGAGTATTAGGTAACATAAAATAAAAATATTTTCGAAATCACTGCAAAACTAAGGAACAAGGCCTCAAAGAGAGATTTGCTGTCTGAGGCCTTATGTTATACCGTAGTGTATTCCACGAACGCGTGAACTTACCCTGATACTTATGCTGGCATTTTTTTTTTTTTTTTTTTTTTTTTTTACTGTGGTCTGTTGTACACCATAGCTTTGTTGCCAGAATTTCGTGCTTTCGACATCTAATTATCTTTACTTTTTTATGTATTGGGCTCATTCATTGTTTTTAAAATATTAAGTTTATATATTTTAGTTCCTGGAATAACACTGTCAGCCGGTCCTACACTATAGATACTGTTTCGTGGAATAGACTGTCGCTAGAGCTGGTGATCTTTGGTGAAAATAATCATGCATGGCTATTGGCAGAGTGTGTTTATGCAGAGGTGTCGCTCATTTGACTGTGCCAATGAGAACAAGGTTACTGCGACACCATACGTTTGTGATTTGCGGGTAGATACCCAAGACGTTGAGAGTTAAAAACAGCCAATCACTGACCGCAAAGCAGAGCTGCAGATGTGCTCATGAGGTATTGAAACACAACGTTGCATAATTATTTTCGCTAACAGTCATCAGCTGTAACTATAGCGACATTCCACCACGACGAAGTTTTGTGCGGACGGGAATATTTCCGCGGATTCAATGACCTGAGTGTTATAATTAACTGTCCTATGCTATGCATACTCAAGCCCCGACCATTTGTCCACTAGCTACTACTCAGTGGAACAGTGGATAATTAGAGCCCACGATTTTTGGTGAAAAGAATTCTGCAACAATTTGTTTCAATGCCTTATGTGCACTTATGCAGCTCTGCTTCATGGTCAGTGATTGGCTGTTTTAAACTCTTAGCGTCTTAGGGTTCCATCCGCAAATCACAGACGTGTGGTGTCGCAGTTACGTTGGCACAGTCAAATGAGTCACGCCTACATTCTGCCAATAACCATTAATCAGAGCTGCAGATGTGCACGTAAGGCATTGAAACAAATTGTTGCAGAATTTTTTTCACCAAAAATCGTGGGCTCTACTGATAATGAATGAATAGACGGGGCTTGAGTATGAACAGGACATACGTGTAAGACAGTAATATGTTGTAATTACTGTAGAGATACGAGTTCGTCCTCGTCGTATGTTGCGTTGAGGTTTCCGTTTACCGATCCATCAGAATGTTGCAGAGTTATCAGCCAATCAGCGCGGAGAAAGGTACCTTCCTCTATTACCTTATTCTCTATGCTGACGTAATCCTTCTGACCGTCAAGTGGAGTGTGCGCTTCGAATATAATAAACCAGGATTACCTTGATCTGGTGGGGTAACTTTGGTGCACCCAAAATGTTGTTATTTATGTCGTTAATTAAATAAAGTTTAGTATGTTAACTAGATGTATGAAAGGAAATTGTAAACGCTTGGGTCCAATTATCTATTTATTCACCAAAATACTTCTACTATTATAATGCGTCATATGTTATTTAGTAAAGGGCCAAACTAACCCCGGTTTACGGGACAAGATTCTTTCTTCAATCCATAATTTTACGCCAGGACCTGCTACAATTACATTGTCTTATGTTGAACAGTTTTTAACGGCTCTGCTTTACGCTATCAATAATGCATAGAGGTACGTAAATTTCGCAGATACATTCCAGGTCAGGTTGAACGCTAATTATGTATACTTCATTGTCATGTCTGTGACTTGCTGACGGCTGTTATGAAACGCGTTTGACTACTGCAAGCCAGTAGTAAATAAGGAAATAATGTGAAGTGCTATCGCTTGCTACCTGCCTGTACGGTTATAAGCCAATAGATAATCGATTGTGGCCAGTGGGTGTATAGGACTGACAAGTCTAGGCTGCTGCCAGATGAATACGCGAAATTGACGTACCTCTAATAATGCAGAATAAAAATTCTGAAATGATATTACCTGCACTGGGGAAAATTCCAACTGTATTTTCAGGGGCCCCAAATTCATGTTTCTAATAAGCGTGATGCACTTTTTTGAATTAGAGGAGACAATTTCAAGTGTGTATTTTTTTTTTCGTAAATCTCTCTCCCACGTAGGCGATCCGGGTTCGGTCCCAGTATTTTCGCATGTGCGAATCGTGCCGGACGATGCCGCTGGTCGACGGGTTTTCTCGGGGATATCCCGTTTCCCCCGCCCTTTCATTCCGACGCTGCTCCATACTCAGAACATGTCACCCCTCTCCATCGCTTAAGAGTGCATGGTAGATAAATAAACGCTGAAAACATCAATTGATTTCTACGCTTTTTTCGAAGCCAATATGGATAAAATACTCAATGACAGTCCTCGATTATGGTATTTGCCAACTTTATGAGTAAACGCATTTTCTTGGCTTGTGGCTTGTGCCGAAACGTCGCAAGACAATCTTCAGACGCGGCTCACACCCACAAGCCAAGAAAATGCAGACAATGGCCGCGAAAGCCTACGATCTATTTTATGAGTAAACATTTATCCGATATTACTCATTTGTTACGCGTGATTTCTTGCGCCGTAGTTAAATGCACGAGGTTCCGGCGTCAGATATCGTGCCTCAGAAGTTCGTAACACAGGAAACAATTTTGTTTAAAACGTTGGCTAAAACTATTGTCTAGGATTACTATTGTTTAATTTTCGCATATTGGCTTCAAGAAACCTGCAGTTATAGATTAATGATTTTAGCTCTGAATTATGTACCACGCCCTAGATGTTGAGTGCTGACCAGAATCACATCACTTTTCGTAGATAATCGTAAAGGGGATAAGAGAAGCGCGGGCGGGAGTGTGGCAGGATCTTTCTAGAGACGTATAAATGCATTGTTAGGTTGACGCGCACGTCCAGCTGCAGGCCGGCTGGAGGGAAGGCTGTAGGTCCGTGGTTGTCGGCTGGCCGAAAGGTCAGGATGTTATCAGGGCGGCCCACCCAAGTGGTCAGCTCGCCTCAAACACCGCAGTCCGCTGTGTGCTGACTGGCGCCGCCCGTTATCTACTGTAGCTGCCACGTGCGCTATTACGTCTTATCACTTACACTTAAGGGTGTTGGACCCAAAATTATTTTTCAAATTTTGTAATGCCTACTTATTGGTCCTAGTCTTCTTATTTTTTGGGCCAGTTAAAATATCACAGGGACTTATAGTTTGCGCATGACAAGCATTCAAAGACGTATTTTTTGGGGTTTCTTGTAGCCAAAATCTCAAAAACTAATCAACTTTATTTGGTTATTTTGTG
>PNEQ01083918.1:0-42216 GCA_003012365.1 Medauroidea extradentata | reverse complement strand
CTTCGCCTGTCAGCTGGGCCGCAGCAGTCCTCTTGTATCGCCAACACTGCTCCGCAGGTAGCCGCCTGCCGCCTCACAGTAGACTTTGACGTCACCAAGATGTCTTCAGCAGTCTCTCTCCACAGGCGTAGCACCTTCCTCTAGCACTTCCAATAGCGAACTCTCCTCAAATGTGCCGATTCTTGCTTTTATACCAGCCCAGACAGTCGGGTGTTCCCCGCATTACAGGGGCCTAAAAATAGATATTTAATCATGTTTCGGATGTGCTTGCAGTCACGTCGGCCACCCTCGAAGGGTTAAGACGCAGTTGGGACAGGTATCAATGACGTAGTTTCGGCGGTTTTCCCACTATGAGCCACCCGGGCTTTGAGTCATCGGCCAACCCTCAAGGTGTTACGAAACAGCCGCCGACCACTGGCCTCCAGGAACATGGCACGCAACAATACTAAGACACAGCTGTTCACGGCGCAGAACTGTTATGATTCGTACAACTGACAGGGACATTCTTGTTCTTGTTGTATTTTTCTTTTTTTGACTTTCAATGTTTAGGTTTGCAACAATTATGGATACTTTTTGGAGCGGGAAAATCACTAAGGTATATTGTTGTTCATATAAGTGCTTTGCCTCTCAGAGAAGAAAATACATTGCTTTAAGAGGCTTCCATGACTTTCATGATGTTACACTGTTTGTGGGTGTGCATAGCATGGGAAAAACATAATTCTGGAAGGCATGGAAATCACATCCTGAAGGTACGGGAGCTTTCGTTCAACTTTCACGTTTTGTAACAAATTAATCTGCGATTTAACTTGATGTTGTTCATACATTTGAAACCTTAGTGGCCATGCTATATGGCGGAACTGCCTGTGAGGAGCATTCTTTGACTGGAATTAGGAAGGTTCTTATTTCCACGTTAGATAGTCCATTGCAAAGTTAAGTTCCCACCCCCCCCCCCAACTTTTGCAGATCTCTATCAATATATCTTACGATCATGGTATCAAGCAGATGGTGTGTGGGGAAAATCGTGCCAACTGGGTGCTCATATCCCTTCAATTAAAGCTTGGGGTTGGTGTTAGAAAGAAGATACATAAACATCAAGGTGGACAAATCTAACGGTCATTTGGGAAGCAAGCCGTAAAATTTCAGGTGTGCATGCAAAACAGGGTATACCTCAAGATGTTCCTGCTAGAACGCTTAGTTTCATTGTTCACTTCCATTTACGAATTTTCGTCGAAACTGTAGCAATCAAAAGTAGTCAGTATTTACTTTACTTCTTTTTACGTTTCATTCATTATACGTGCTCAGTAAGTTTTGTTATACTCACAAATATTTTTTTTATTTTCTCATCACTTTGAAATTATTTAGTAAGTATTATATTGTTCTTTATCTCTTTCTCTCTCTGAACTTTATTTAACTAAAATGTACTGGCCAGTTCTCAATTTTTTTCTCTCGTGAACCCATATTAAAATCACAAATTTCTTTAAGGGCACATAAATCACCCAATAATTTAGTCAAATATTATCCAGCTCTACTCATCAAACGTTTTGCGTAGTGGACGATTCTCTGCGACAATGAAATAGAACACAACTGAATAGACGAAGTAAGATATAACTACCGAGAGTTATATAACCTGCCCTGTCACTCAACATGTAAGTTCCACACGCGAATGTTAGTCTATTTAAACATGAGGTTAAATGGTACCAGGTGCGCAGAAAATTAGGTCTAACGTAGGGATCTACAAAACTGACAATCCGCGGACCACTTTCAGTGTATCATATCATATTGTACTGTTTCCAAGAAAATAGTGTACCTGCGCGCTTCTGTAAGTACGGCATGTATTTAGTTTTACATTGTTTTCAGCCATCTCGTTATGAGCTCTAGTTAAAATTTCCACTATTACAACATATTCGCTTTTGTTACAGCCAGAGACTAGGACAGGTCGTGATGGTGACGGCAGTGGTAAAAGAGATGACATCATGTTTGTGAACGCTTGTATGACACTTAAGTCCAATGTTCTAGGAAACATAATGTCGTCACACGTACTTTATTTACGACTGCAGGTGCGCGCACTTGATAAAACTACAGGTGTGCGCACTTGATCAAGTCCATTGCTAAGCGACTTAAGATTATCAGAACAGATAGGCTGAATTTTATTTCTATCTCATGATACCCCGTGACTCATGTCTCTCGCTATGTTTCAACGCAATAATTTTCTCTTTGCCAGTTACATAATACATACCCATAGTTAAAGACGTCACTTTAGCTAAGCGTAAGTAAACTTTTAGTAATATGAATTGCGTTAACATAAAGACGGTTTTACATGTTTCAAATCTAAATTAAGTGGACGTGAAGACGATATTTTACACGATTCACTAAACTTACTATAAGAAATATATTAGAGCGACTTTAAAAAATAGTTTGATTTACATACAATTAATTCTTCGTTTTGTACCTGAACGAATTTTCGGTTTGATAAATACTAATTATGTACTTGGAAACTACCTAACTTCCGTATAAAACTTGACCTACTCAATCTGATGGAATACTGTCTTCTGGTCCATGCCACAAGCAGCAACCAATAATAAAACAGAAGTATGTCAGAAACAACCCATAGAGACCATCTGTATAAATGAAGTTAATCTTATAACTTTATACACTAGACAATGATTTACATATTTTGCATCTCGGAGTTAAATAGCCGTATCCAGAGGCAGAGTATGTGGAATTCGTTGTAGATAATTTGTTGCCTGACGTTCGCGCGTATTGTTTATAATTTACTCTTGTCTATTTTAAGTGAGCTCCGCACCTGTTTAGCCAAGGTCACTTTGGGGTAGACGACAGTTTTAGAAACTGCCGGCAGTACAGTCGACACTCGTGTGCCTAGTGAGCGTAAAAATAACGGAGTTAAACGTTGTTTTATGACTGGGAAGGCAAATCATTTAGCAAACAAGTGTGCAGAACAAAAATGTTTCTAAATGTAGTTTTGTTCCTGATTCTCAATCTTGTATTGAGAAAGACAAAAGCTCTTTACCACATACATCTATTAATGTAGGTGCAATGCAATGCTCACGTGTTTGGTGGGAGTGTGGCGTGCGCGGTAATGTTATGTCAGAGTGTAAATTGGGACAAGGTATAATATGCGCCTTTAAACATGGAATTAATGCACTGCCTACTGTTAATGTAAACATAAGGGAGAATACTGTTTCTGCGCTTATTGACACTGGAGCGTCAGCTACTTTAATGGATCATGACTACTGAAATCAGTTATTACATAAAAGCCCTCTGAGTGCTTTTAAGATAGAACCGGTGGAACAAATTCGTTTTTGCGTCGCGAACGGAGACAATGTAATTGCCAAAGCGCGTGTTACTATGTCATTTATGATAGGATAATTTCTTTGGAAATATTTCTTTTTGCTTATTCCACAGTTGGCTTTTCAAATTTAACATTGCGGTATTGCTTTATTTGGCGCATTCTTGTGCTAGCGGATGAATTGAGGTTTTGTTTCCTGAAAAGAATGTTACGTTTGTAAGCTTTGAAACCGAACGGTTACTAGCGTTACCGAACACAAGATTTCGGAATTGTGTTCCGAATTTTTTTGACGTAATTTTTTCTCGTATTGGCAGATGTACTGCCGAACCATATCAAATAATTTTAAAGGATACTACCCCAGCACGACGTAAGCCTTATTGTATTGCCCCACCAAAAATGCAAATATTTTGAAAAAAAAAATCAATCAGTTAGTAGAGCAGGATGTTGTTTCGCCTTATAATAGCATTTACGCAAGTCCTGCGTTTCTGCGTCCTAAAAAACACTGGGGAGTTTAGTCTCGTGGTAGATTCAGAGCCGTGAATGATCGGTTACATTTAGATCCGTTTCCAGTGGATACCATTCAGTATATTTTTTTTAGCAATTAGGTGGTGCGAAAGTTATTACGATTCTTGATTTAAACCTTGCATTTTCCCAATGCGTTCTCCATGATGACGCCAAACCAGTGTTGGCATTTATAACTCCTTGGGGGTTTGAATGAGTGGAACCATATTCAATTTTGAGTTTTTTTGGTGCACAGGCATTGTCTACGATGTCGGAAACGGTGCTTCACTCTTTACAGGGTAAGTTCGTCGTCAACTATTTGGATGACGTAATTATTTATAGCCAGACTATGGAAGAACATCTTGAGCATATACGACAAGTTTTACTTGCGTTTCGAGAGACTGGTCTTAGAGTTAATTCCGAGAAAATCACGTGGGCTGCAGACAATGCGAAAATCCTGGGGTTTATTGTTGCTGATGGCAAGATGTTGTTGGACCCTGAGAGAATTAATCCTGTGTTATCATTTCCCCCTCCTAAAAACGTACGAGGTATTCGTAAATCCATAGGAATGGTTGGCTATTATGCTAAATATATCCCTAATTTGGCAGAAAATTTGGCATCCCCTAATGAGTTGAAACGAAAAAAATTGTCCGTTTTATTGGTGCCCTGAGCAGATTCATGCTTATAAAGAAGTGAAAAATCGACTAACGACCTCTTATTTTACAGCTCCGTTTGTGAACGCAGAAGTTTGTTCTTCCTGTCGACGCTAGAGCCAGAGCTTCAGGTGCTGTTCTTCAGCAATGTGTTGGTGGCAAGTTACTGCCGGTTGCGTACGCGATTCGTGAGACTGAACAGAGGTAATCTGCGTATGAACGCAAAGCTCTAGCTTGCGTACGGGCTTGTGATAAATTTGACGATTATTTAGAAGTAAATGAATTTGAGCTTTGTACTGATAACCAAGCGTTGTCTTGACTTTGGAAATAAACAAAAGCAACTCGGGAAATTGGGGCGTTAGGTTGAACGTTTATCACCATTCCGATTTGTTATCATGCATGTAAAGGGTTTTGAGAACTGTATTGTGGACGCACTTTCAAGAATGTATGACCTTCAAGAATTCTTGCATGTTGATGGCGATGAGAGTCCTAGCGTGGAGGATAGCAATGAGTCCTTTCTAAATCTTCTGCAGCGGATTCCTGAAACATTTACGAATTTATTTCATTGGCAGTAATTAGAGTTTAACGTGTGCAAATGTTGCAAGAAATAAAAAATAAGCTGCAGGGGTTTATTATTAATAAAGAGTTGGTAGAAAAAAATCTCTTTCTTGTAAGTTTTTGCCTTTTGTCTCTGAAAAATTGAGGAATATGATCTTTGAATATTATCATAGTACTTACTTTGGAGTTCATTTTGGTCAAGAAAAGACTGTAAAAGTATTATGACCTTTTTCTTCTGGCCAGGAATGGAGGATGATGTCAGTTCGCGTGTTCGTTGTTGTATTGTCTGCCAACAATGCCAATCTCGCAACATTAAGTATTCACGTCAGTTCTCCAGAGTTCCGCCTAAATTTGTATGGGAAAAGGTTTATATTGATGGTTTTGGACCCCTGCCTTGCTCGAAGAAGGGAAATTCTTAGTTGCTTGTCATGGTTGATGTCTTTTTCATATATATATATATATATATATATATATATATATATATATATATATACTTATATATATTACAGTGTTTCCCATGCGAGATCAAAAGGCGACGACTATTGTAAAAATTTGTCTGAGATAGTGTTTCCATTAATTTTTGGTTCACCTGATAATTTAATAACTGATAATGCACGCAACTTTACGGGTCGTGAGATGAAAAATTTAGCTTTTGTCTGGGGTATACATTTGGTACAAGTAAGTGCCAACCATCCCCAATTGAAAATGGTAGCGAGGTATATTAGAGTTTTTTAAATAGCCATGAGTGCTTTCTACCTACCACGATTGTCATAAGTAATCGGCTGCATCTATTAATATGTCCATCCTTGCCATGAATCTTAGTCAGAGTACAGTTACCGGCTTGACGCCGAGTACGGCTTTCTTTGGGCAGGATGTGTTACATCCTTTGGCACATGTTTGGGAATTGTATGATATGCAGGATGATAAGATGAATTATCCATACATAAAAATGTATTGGATTAAGGTGCTTAAATATTTGAGGAAAAATTATGCTAGAATTCAAAAAACCTATTATGCTAATCTTGCAACTAACACATAGTGGGAGATTTAGTATTAACTAAAACACATTATTTAAGTAAGGCAGTTGATAAATTTACTTATAAATTGGCTTTTAAATATGTTAGTCGATTCAAGATACTGACATTTTTAACGCCAGTTACTTTGTTAGTCCAGAGGGATGATGACTTGGTCTTGAAGACCAATGTTTCTAACACTAAACCTTTTGTAAGCAATCCTGTTTCTGCCTGAGGGCAGTATTTTCATATGTTTCTACTTGTCATTGAATTAATGTATTGTTTTTTAATATGTGTTTGTTCTTTGATGTTTTATACACATTTGAAATAGTTGAAAAACGTTTAAATTATTCACTTATATTGTGATACCTATGTACCTGAAAATAGATTATTGTATTTTAATTGTGCTTTGAAGAAACGCTGCTGCGATTTTTCTTGATGTTTTGCATGCGTTTCGGAGTTTGGTGCGGCGGTGCAAGGCGTTTCCATCCCTGAGCGCAGTCCGAGGGATTTTGGATTCTCTGTCGCCTGTTGGGAGTTTGCCCGCCGTACAGCACTGTGTCACTATATGCCTACCTGCCAGGGGGACTGCCATTATTTGGGGACGTTTCTGCGCCTGTACCAGTCTGTAAGCAATATTACCTTCCAATCCAGAATAAGAACGACGTCACAGACAATTAACTAGTCAGTATTAATAGTCTGCAACCCTGCTACTAGCGCGACAAATGTGAGTCGAGTAGGTCTTTAGAAATCTACTGTGTTCTTTTGTGTCTTCATCTTTGTGTAGTCTAGTCTATTGTCTGTGCTATCATCGTTGTTATCCTGTCTTGTGTGGAATATTGTCTTCGTCCCAGTATTGTCTGTGCAGTCTTAATTGTGGTGTCCTGAGTTTTCAGATAATTTTGCTTTTTGTTTCGACTTTTTTTTGGATGTTTATTTATTTTTTTTTTTAATTTTATTTGTTGTTGACTAATTATGTATGGGATCTTTCATGTTCTGTTGTTTTGGTTTATGGATATGTTGACCACAGCCAAACTAGGCTTGTTTTCTCATTGTTTCGTTTTTCGTCCGTTTGTTTTTTTTCCTTAGTCTCATTCTAAGATTTCTGGGACGACATAATATTGCAGTGATGTATGTACACAATAGTACAGTACGTTCACAGTGCATAGAGTTGTTCATCACTGGCCTCTGTAATACTAATTTAACGAACTACCCTTTCACCAACAGGAAGAAGTTATCTGTTCCTTAAATATTGAGACATGAGCAAAAGACGATCCCGGAAAACCTAGAATTATAATCGATGTAAAATTATATTGCCCTTGATGGAGACAAGAAACAGTAAAACAGCTTAAATGTGTTGTTCTTATTTTTGCAGGTAGTCGGACCGTAATGAAACTACTGTAGCCAAAGATGACTTCTTCGCATGAAGAATTGTTACAAGAAGTGCTACGTAAATATTTTGGGGATGCCGACTTTACATTTCCGATATTTCGACTGGAAACAGTTACTTTAGTTGTCTTCACAGGGTTTTTGTAGAGATTTCAAGAGGACAAGTAGGTAAAAAAATATCCTGAAAACGTTTCCGAAAGGTAAAAATACACAAAAGTTTGAACAAAACACGAAATAAAAATGTATACGGAAATATTGGCGCAAATAAATAGGTTAAGTACAAAGGTGCTTGGAAGCTCAACCTTCAGTGCAAAAGCTTATGATACAGACGCAGACCACATTTTAATCTTGGAGGACTAAAACAGGAGGGATACAGTATGGCAGGTAGACAAACAGGATTTGACCTAGCACACTTTAAAATAGCGATCAAAACTCTCTCTAGATTGCACGGCATACCTCTAACATTGGTAGATGCTAACAAGTCACTAATAGATATGATGCCTAGATCTACGTGTCTGAAAAGCAATGTAGAGAAGTCTGATAAATTCGTAAATCCTGGCAAGGAACTGTCTGGAGTTACTTAAACATGGCCTGGGTTTGAAAGGCTTGGATGCAATTTGCCCGATATTGCCACATTATCAGCAGAAAAGTTGTTTCAGGTAAACGAACACAGCAACAGTGAGATTGTGGTGTTGAACATGGAGACTTCTGACTGAAAAAACATGCTGTTTAAGTATTTAGACACAGGCGAAGTTGAAGTTATCAAGTTCGTTGACCTTCATATGTCTCGACTTGGTTCACCAGTGACCTTCATTATTTTTTTTACTAATAGTCCTAGTGATGGTGTCAGAGATGGTAAAATAGACACATTTCTTGAATTGCACCATTCAGAGTTATGTCGCGTTTTGGCAGCACTGGAAAGCGACAAAGTGGTGACGCTTGAATGGTTGAAGAAGGAACTGAAGGACAAAATGTTTTATGCGTTGCACTCAGCGTGCACTGTTCTGAGCTTGGTCGTTGCTGAAAGTGAAAATGTGCCAGACACTTTATCACCTGAAAAATACGATTTCGAACAACTAAATAGACAGAAATCCCCATTGAACGACGCTTTAAATGGAAATATGTACAGGAAATGGCTTCTGAACCTACTGCTCTTGATTGAGACGATGGAAGTGTTGTGAATGTGACAAGATTGAGTGTTCACGCACAGTTAAAACTGTCACCTTATCCAAGAACTTTGAGTTCGAAGCAGTTTTTTCATACGATTTCATTTGTTACTGTTAAAATAATTTTGCCTTGTGTTCGAACGATTTAGATACTTCTAATTTGTAACTTTTTGTAAACGAACAGTGTAACATATGAATTTCGAGTTAAATTCTGGCATGGCTGTTGTGCTGTCCCTTCATCATACTTCAGCCTCATCGGCTCTTGAGGTGACCGTCTGGATGAAAACGTATTTTATGCAATCGAGGTCTAGAAGTGCGGAAGCAATAAGGACGAGACAGTAGAGACAACACGTATCTTCCTAACCTCTAGGCCCAAGTCACTGAACTGGCGTACAGTCTTCCCACCGACAACAAGCTTGTATGAAACTTTCAGTGGTGACTCTTTTACTTTATTATGTATTATTAAAGATAAAAATGTATTGTAAACGCTTATACATTCTGCGCCAATATTTACATACATGAAAATGACTGCGTAAACTACACTTTTCACCGTTTTCGACCGCTATAAAATATGCTTTAACTAGCTGTCCTTTTGCGGATTTGCCCGCGTGTACTATAGAAAAGAGAAACTAACTTTAAATTACGTATTAATTGATGGTGTTATTATATTCTCTGTATATTTTTAAAACAACAAATACAAACAGCTTTATCTAGTCCACTTCGCTAAGCATACTTTAATTGTAGGACATCTTTGTTTTTAATTCATCTTTATTTCTCTATAAAATAGCTGCCCGGCCGTGGCTTTGCCCACGTGAAATTATGTAATGTAAACAGTAACTCTCGATAAAATATGTGATGAAGGCATTTAACAGCTATCGTACTCAATAACAGCGAACTATAAATTGTCTTTCTTAGCTGAGTGTAAAGAGAGCGCACGATATGCTCGTATGATGTCATAGTAATTCCCATCGCAAAGTCTTGCACGGGAACCCGTAACCCCACCCCTCCCACACCACAAACTTTAGCAATACCTGAGTGAATGCTAAAAGGCAGGCCGTGATAATTCTTTCGTATGTACCATGGTCGTAGAAGAACAGATCTGGACACTCGCCTGGATATTTGACCCCCTTGTTGTTTGGCTGTAGTTCACCAAGTTACCGAATACATTGTTAGATAGGCGAGTGTCCAGACCTGTTCTTCTACGACCGTGGTATGTACAAGCTACAGCCCAACGAGGTTTTATTTATGAGTAGGTTGGCAAAAAGAAACAACTGTTGAATTATTTCTCCATTATCATTCTCTTTTTTCGGGAGACTGTAATACTTTACTGCTTTTCACATCCCTAACTTTCGAATTTCATAAAATCCCGAACTTGATTTGTAGATATTTGCATAAGTTTCATTCTTATTAAAAATCATTTCGATACCTCAACTGGTATAACTTAAGCAGTACAGATGATTGTTTGAAAACACATTAAATTATTTAACAGCTTTCAAGGACGAATTTCGAATTATCATGAAATTATTATTTTTTTATATTTACGTAAGATATATTTTATAGCAAAAACCATTTCAATATTTCCACTGGTTTAGGAGATAAGTGCGATTAATTTAAAACACTATCTGAAATGGTTTAGGAGAAATCACGAATAAATGAAAAACCCATTTTAGGGCTTTTCACCCCCTAAATTTTTTAATTTCACAAACTCAAAAAAATCCGCCAATATGCATTTCTTTGGACAATATTATGACGTTAAAAAATTATGATAGTTTTCCCGGTTAATGAGATATCAGGGTTTCTTTGAAAACACATTTCACTCCTTTTCACTCCCTTAGTTATCGAATTTTCAAAAATCCATCTTAGTGGGTGCCTACGGGACAAAGGGAAGCTTCCTTTAAAATTGCATGGTTCTAGGTCCAGCGGTTTGGGCTGTGCGTTGATGAGTGAGTGAGTGTGTCAGTCAGGATACTTAATTTTATATATTAAGATGAGTAGAGGTTATCTTGAAATGTGTATGCACACGTGTAACGTTCTTTAAACGCTATTACTAAACGTACAGCACTCATTTACGATAAGCAGTTTCAGAATAATCTGTTAACAGCCGAGGCTTTGCACACCTCTCGGCAGCCCGGGCAGACGGGCACCTTAATACCTCATTGGTAAAGAAATGTAAAGCCCTCTCACCTCACCTCGCATTTAATTCATAACTTTCTGTGCTAATTCAAAGGAGCACACTGCGACTGTACGTGTTAAATAATAATTTTCGATTATTGTATCAAAACAGTGAAATACCTTAACAACTTTGTAATTAAATGTATACACACAAAGTTTTTCTAAGTTTCACGGTACAAAACTGAACTTTTTCCATGATGTTTTTGAGAAGAAATTAGAGGCTTTAACTGTTTGGCACAAAAAGTAGAACATGTATCGATTTTCGTATTTGTGTAAAGATGTGCTAGCTTATGTTTTAACAATTATGTGCTAATGATTACGATTGCTTAATCATTCACTTTTCTGCAGGACTTTCTGTATCAACAGCGATAATGTGATGATATTGTAACGTTAAGGATAAATAGCGGCGAAATACTGGGGCTTAAGTCGTCACAGTAATAACTTTAAGGGTAGTACAGCTACTGTGACTTCACAGCCGAGACTTCAGCCGTTAGCCTTGACAGGCCAGACTGAACGACGACTCCAAACATAGGTAGCAAAGATGTAGGCAGAGTACGACCACAACGTAAGGATAGGGACCAACGTATAGTGACAGATTAACTTGGAGAGAAATAAAAAGTGCTATCTTTTCAGGGATTGTAAGTCTTTCTTGTCGCTAACCTGACTAGGAAAATGTAAGTATTTAAGCATCTTTTAATGGGGAAGAAATTATTCCTTTTGAGAAATGAACAAAAAAAAGTAAAATACGCTAATCGGGTATAAAAAACGATGTAATAAATATAACCCAACTACATATAATGAACATCCAAATGCTCATGTTCAGAACGGACCTAACAATGAAAATTAACAATGTCATGACCTCAAAGTAGTTACATTAAAATGAATAACCTTTTATTATTAGCAACAAATGGGACATAGTGAACACGGATGTGCCACTATTGGACAATAGAAAATAAAACGTCAGTTTTAAATGTAATTTATTATAAGTAACTAAATACCGATTGTAAAAAAATAAAACAATATTAAATTTGACATCACAATAAATGTGACAGTTCCAACAGACCACTCAACTTAAGCCTACGAAAAAATGAACAACACATACATAGTTATAGTGCTAATAATATCGTAAACCTGAACACAAGCGTCGAGGGCTGTTATAATTGTAATAAGCTTAGTAGTAAGAGGTAGAAATTTTCTTGTTTAGTATAAAAGTAATTTCTGTTATAGTTGAGAACATGTAGAATAGCATAAATAGTGCAATGTTTAAATTTAAAATTGTGTATGGCAGTAATTTGTATTTGAATCGATTTGTTTGTGATTTCCGAGCAGTACTTTTCTAAATATTAACATTGATTACAGTTATGTGCACCGTTTTTAGTACGAAAGTGCACCTGAGTATAGTTTGTCGAACACGGATGTGGAAATGGATGAAGGTTAACAAGTTGCAGCAATTCTACAATTCTGCCGTGATATGCTCTAGGAGTATATGTCATATATGCTAATTTTTTTTGGAGAGCCTTCTGAAATTTAAACAATACTATTATTATTTTTCTATGGGTTTGAATATTATCAAGTAATAATGTTTTCATACGAAATTATGATGTTCATGATTTTATCACAAATACAAACATTAATTACTTATACTATGTGGTCCATGACTTATACCGTTTAGACCATGCTTTGTTTTAGTAAACCCAAACACAATATTGACTTGTTATAAAATATCTGACATCTGAGAAATACGAAAATTATAGACAATTAATAATAACCTGTATTTCATAAAATTACTTGTTTAAGGGCGCGGTCCACCATAATTCTAATCACAATTTTTTTTTATTTGTACCAGATATTTTTTTCCTTGTTTTAGACACAACATGTGACTTAAATTTGCTCTTATGAAAAATTTTTTATATCTCATAGTTTTTGCGTAATGGCTTGTTAAAGTCATACTTTGCATGTTCCCGTTTTAAGGACTACACTAAAACCAACTGATTTACCAAACACAAAATCACTGTGGATAAAGACATTGCAGGCTACAATGTCATGCTCATAAAAATAATGAATAAACATTATTTTTATTTTTGAAAATGCTGAAACTGAAAATAAAAATTTTAAAAATGGAATACCTGCCTGTGTTTCATTCTGAGAATGGTCAGATAAGCCTCACTATTACCCACAGGCTACAAGGCATTAGTCAGTTCCTCGAGCAGATATCAATGAGCGCGCGGATGATGCGTGTCGTTAAGAGCCCGCGTCATTTAATATTTTAAATTTTACGTGGTTCCTTCCCGATTACAATTTGTTCACGATTTAATTGAAAATATTTTAATAGGAACGTAGTAAATTACTTTACTTTTCCATACGTACATTGTAATCGAAAAATTAAAGCGTAATACGAAATAATTAGACTAATTTAAATTTTAAAATAATAACTCTCACCAAACAATAAACACAGAATAAGTCCCAGTACCAATTTAATCCAATAATACGCTCCTAATAGTAAAATATAACGTTTTTATAAAGAAATATGGCCGGTTATTAGTCACATCTTTAATTTACTAAACAAAATGAATTTTATTAACAGAAGAGATGATGCAGCCTCTTAAGTACGTTGCGTGGTTAAACGCCTTACAGAATGCCCGCGTTTAAGGCAGCACTGTTTGAAGACCATTTGATCTAGAACAAGTATTGAAAGTAATTATTATTGTTGTTACATTAGACGAAAACTTTTGAGTGCGGTTATACACTTTGTATGTTGTATTGGTTGCTTTGTTTTTGAAAATGCAGGAAACCCTAAATTATCTGAAAGGAAAAAAAAACTGGATTTCAAAAGTGCTTAATTTATTCCGAACCACTTTCAGTATCGCCGTCGCTATCTTTGACCCACCGTCTCCTTCACTCAAACTTTACTCGTCGCCTGCTGATCACAACTTAGTGAAGATAATATATTTGGTGCCCTCATTTAGTCAAGGCCACCCGCGTTTCTCATACTTAGTTAGTGAATGTTCAGACTTGACTTCACACCATACAGCAAGACATTGTCGCGTCGTACGTACGTATTATGGTAAGTGTCCGTTTTCTAGTCCTGGATATTTAGCGTACTGTCCGAAGCTCACGAAATGATTAGTTCCTGATACGTGCCAACATTTTTGCTACATAAATATAACAACGTGGTTGGATAGAATCTTATTACAAGAGCTGAATATATTCTATAACAGAATCAACTTTTCCTATCAGTTTGTTCATAAATCATGACAGTTACGTATAAGTAAACTATATAAAATGTTATATTATTGCTTCTTAAACATGAGATAAAGTAAAAGTTGGAACAACATTTTATCTCAGTTCCTTAGTGGTAGCTAAAAATGTCTTTAAAAACATACTATTAGCAGACATTAACGATGTGTCATATCCTTTGCGAATTCAGGAAAAATTTTCAATCGGTAGGTTTTCTTGTACAGTTTTGCATACTACATGTTTACAGTCCTAATATACCAAATTTTTAAACTGTCCAGTTAATTTTTCGTCAAATTGTGTATGACACTGCGAAAGTAGTTTGCTTCAGGGTGGAATATAAAGAATGCTAAATTGTGAATTAAAATTTCCGGGTTTTTTAAAAGAGAACTAGGTAACCTGTGAATACATACCTTGTTTAAGCGACGTATCCGTTTAAATTAATTAATATGGTACCGTGTGACCAATATTAATAAAATACAGCACTGTTTCCTAATCACTTACGTATTTTTAGATGTGGTCAGTTAAATGAAAGTAACGAGACAGTATACTAAAAAGTTAATAATCCACCGTATAGTGACTATTACTAAATACGAAGTACTACGTCCTAAAGACTAATGCATTTGCATATGTCGTAACTTAAGAAAAAATAACATATGTTAAAATTATAAGCAAACTTTTCCATATGAAACTAAGGCACTTTGCTCGATTAAATGTTTGTAAAATTATAATTACTACACAAACTTTCGTGTCACAAACAGAACACTCGTTCTCATGTATTAGTTACATTTCAGCAAACATGCCAGTCTTCTATTCCAGAGTATTTCAGTTTATGAAGTTGTTTAACATTTTAACTTCTACAGTGATAAGATGTACGCAATTTCTACCTTAGAGATTGTTCCTCGGTAATACGTTTCTTGGGTGAACACTGGATGAAATTGGCTTATCAGCGAAACAAATTACCGTTTACCAGTTACGTCATACATATCTACTGATACTAAAATACCTTTTTAGTTGTTTAGTAGTAAACTATTAAGTAATCTTAACCCATGAACATAAGAAACGTTAAATGAATATTTGGATGATGATAATTATAATTTCGTTTTGCTTCACGAAGAATGCATTATGTGCTATAAGAATTTTACGGCTGTAATTTATACAGCGAGAAGTGTGGTAGTTTAGAGTTTTACCAAGAATTACAGTTATTTTACAGCTAGCGATTTAATTTATCTTTACGTTAATACATTTATCTTTCCAAAAAAGAAAAATTACTCTGAAGGAAAAGAAAAAAATTATCTGTCGTGAATGAGATTTACGTTTATTCTTCGGAAAGCAACACAACTTTTTTTTTTTTTTTTAATACGAAGAGGCATAATATTGCGCGTCGGTGTTTGTTTTCCCAAGAACAAAACAAAATTGTTATTTTTTAAAAATACACTTAGTACATTTTGTTTACGGTTTTTAATTTTTATTCAGTACAATTAAATAATGGTATTCGCGATTAAACACCGCAGGTGTTTAAGGTAAACAATTTAAGAACCAATCCCTAAATGTAAATGTTAAGTGTATTGCGTTTAGTGAGGCGAGTACATAGCAATATATCTCACAATATTTACGAAATGCTTATTTTGTGTAAGAAAACCCTCTCACGGATGAGCTGTTATGTACAAATTTAAATGGATTATTACTTTGCACAACCAGGAGAAACATGGCGAGAGAAATATAATTGTTCGATTGTAGTCCCGTATATGAGACTTAAAATTGCACAAAAGCCTCACAGAGAGTTACTGAGTTCCTGAATTCTACTAGCTTTGAAAAGTTCGCCAGTACCGCAGTATTAGTCCCTTTAAAAATGTTCGGCTTGCTATCTAATCGCAACCCGTCGCAATACCGTCGAGCTAATCAAGTCACGTTGTATGAGTACGCCATACTGTCGAAGTAAAAATGCTGACTTTTCTTACCGCTCTGTTATAACATTGTCCGTAAAAGGGCGCTGCCTACGCCAGGAAGAGCAAGGATATGGAATCACACGATACTTTAAAAATATCGTTTTCTGCACCGAGAAGAGGCAAATATTGATATGGGAATAACACTGTAAAAATAAAATGTAGGTACTTTTGACTGTTTTTGGACAGGAACAAACTTGCTTGTTTATAGTTTAAAGAGAAATGAGTAAAACTGCCTGTACGAGCCTATAACAGCGTGTGCCGCACCGATATGGACACAAAAGGCAATGGTGGCATAAGCCTACTTACATGTACAGGGTGGCCCGAATGTCTTGTTACCCCTACTTGATGAATGGAATGTACATATGTACATATCCTGTCCACGTTAAAATGAAATGTACAAGTGTTCGTAATGAAACGGAACACAGCATAAATATTACAAAGATATTTACAGTCATTCACCCCAGGAGGTCTGTGTGAACTCTGCCATTTTCGTATGTGTAAAAGGACAATCGGACCTTCGTTTATGCTCGGCAGGTACTGATACGAACTGACATAATTTATCTTGACCATGTGTATTTTTACTCGCACTACGGCTCTTGGGTAGGCAGTGCCTGTTAAACCTGCGATATGAGTCTCGCTGCTATTCAACTGTTAAAAATTAGAAATACCTGCATAAATTACGATGTCATCAATGGAGAAATATCAGCGTGCTTAGGTGAAATGTATAAACTACAGCACCTTAACTGTGCGATAACCATTCATGCTAGTTTTAAGAAGCAGTGCCTAAATTCAGCAAAACCCCAACATTTAGTTCAAGAAGTTGTTCAAAATATTGATATAAGGTTGTAATTATAAATTAGTATACATATTACAACGGTTCTAGTGTTATATATATTTTTACTGTCCTTAACGCCTCGGTAACAGCGAGGGCATTAGTGATCGTGATACACTATTAGACACAAGGTTAGGAACTTGGGAAACGTCCGCCAAGGCCCATGTTAAGGAATCATTTCAGAGTTACATGGAACGATTTCGGGAATCCATGAAAAACCGAAATCAGGATAGCCGGAACCAGAAATGAAACCCGGGTTCTCTTAAGTGCCAGTCCAACTGCACTCAGTATAGCCACGTCTTAATATCAGCCTATGACCATTACATAGATAAATAAAGTGTAGAAAACTAACCAATTATAAAATATATTTCCTCGCCTCTTTCTTCCTGTTGCTGTGACACCAGAAAAAAATGTGAAGAATAACCCCAATTAATGTAATTCGTATGAGACTGCTGTATACAATTAGAGAATATACGTGGTTCTTTGTGTACCCGTTGAGTGATACGCAAACTAATAAATACATTAATTAATAATTCTCTTTGCAAAAGTTACACTGGCTGACTGACGTATCAAACCAGAGACGAAATCGTTGTATATATAAGCCTAAACGTGAACTGTTGAGTGTGTGGGACCCCTCATAGCGTAGGCAAGCTTTAAGAACTGATCTTTCGAAGTTAGACCTGTGATGGTGAAATTATGTTAATTATGTTTTCAATTTTTCTTCCATATGTATCTTACCATTCGAAATATCGACGTGTTCTTTACTTCAGAACGATTCTAACATAAATATTATATACGACATTCTAAAATTTTTAAAACTATATTTCAAAGATTTTAAAAAAATCGCGATAATCTTTGGCAAGTGACTCCTTGTGAAAATTAAAACAGAAAATACAAAAGGCCGTTATTTTGGTCTATTAATAAGGGAGCAATAATCATTTGACAATTAAATTTGAAAATATTTGTTCCCACACAAATTGGGAACTGATTGACTTAAACTGACCATATTCGAAATATTATTTAGTGTTAATGTGACCGACAAACCGAAAGCAAATTCTGATTGATACCCTCCACTTTTATGAAAATTAAGAAGGTGGCTATCGTTAAAATGCGTAAAATATTTATACCGTCATGATATTAGAACATTTGACGGTGATTTATAGAATAATGTGACCTTTGTAACAAAAATTGTCGTCTTGCGTAAATTGTCCAGTACCCATCGCTTTCGTGCAAAACGCACATGAAGCTTGGGAATGTTGATGCACAGCCTAGCGACTAGGCAACACTGCGTACACGAATGTTGGTATCCCGCCTCGCAACACAGACGAGTGTGGAAATTCACTACAAACAACACGTACAGTACTATATCTTAATTATCTCACACAACAGTAACTAACACTTTGTTCCCGCCGCTGTTTCGCTGCAGCTCCATGTTTATTTCGAAGGGAGTGAAAGGTAATGAAAAGTTGATGAAAGGTTTTTAGATTAACCATCCATATATCTCGAGCCCAGTGGGCTGTCATAATGGTTTTCACTTCAACGTGGCTCCCATAAATTGGTCTAAAGCGTGATTGATGGGTTTTTCAAAATTCGACCTCGAAGAAAATTTTAATTTGTTTCAGATAAACTACCAGTTACTATCGAACCCGTCGAACTATTTAGAGTTGTTTATCACTTTATGATTATAAATTAGTAAACGCATTTAAACAAATTTCCGAATTTAACTAAATTCTATCTCTCAGGTATGTAAAGGAGTGATTTTTTTTCTTTTTAAAGATTTGTTGACTTATCTTTGACCAAACGGATTGTCATCAAAATTCCAAGATTCTCGCTGCAGTTACAAATGTCTAAAACGTGATTTTAAGATTGTTCTATATTTGACCTCTAAAATGATTAAAAAGAGTAAAATTTGTTTTCGATAATCTCTTGTTTTTTTATCATACCAGTTGAGATATTGATAATTAAAGAATACTTCCGACATAGCTTGGCATGTTTCAAGTTGGGTAAAGCGGTTGGTGGACTACAAGTTTAAGAATAAAATCTAACAGTAGTCTAAAAAGGCATCCACTCAAAACAGAGACTCTGTCTGACATAAAATGATAAATTACATTATTAACAGTTAACCTTGTGTTGAAGTATCAACAGTTTTTCACACAGCATGGTACAGTGCACGCCGCTTGAACTGAGGAAGGTCGCCGACAGTTATTGATTTACTCCTTTTTTTTTTTTCGAAGCCTGCATTTCGAATTAGCTTATTACATTTTAATGTTTTTAATTTATGTTTTATGACAAGTCAAACCCAAAATTTTACGCTCGACAGTGTGATATTGCATCCCCATGCAACACCAAAACAGTTTTATATAGCAGATTTCTTTCACAATAAGTTTCAAAATAAAATTTTGTGGTGTATTCACATCTCCACATATTTCTGCAAAAATTCGAAGTCGAAAATAATCCACTACGCATATCCACGAGAAAGATGATGACATGTTTTGCGAAAATCTAGGGGAATATTACATTTCCGTAGGCTGCTAACTAAACATAGAAATATTAGTTTTTTATTTGTTAAAGTTGGCAGCGTTCGTTTTACTTCACGATCGGCGCTTATGAAAATTCACTCGCTGGAGTAGGGTAGATTATTTCCGTCACGTGACCCGGTTTTGTCTGTTACCAGGATTCGATAAACCCTGCAATGCTATTCAAGATTTTGAAATGACGGGATCCGAAAAAAAAGCCTACATATTTTCCACTTGACAAATATTTTGCTAAATGCTACATCCACAGTACATTCTTTACACTTATCATATAAATATCCAAATATAGTATTAGTTTGAGCAGTTGAGCGAGAAGCCATCATTAAAAAATTTTAAACATGGGCAATCTTACCTGGGGTAATATTTCAATCACTGATAACTTCAAATTTCGACTGACCTACCCTTCCCTCGTGAATTTTCATATACACCTTGTGTGAGTATTTCATGCGTCGTTCTAATAAAAATACCTTAAAATGATTGATAGAACGGAATTCTGTACAAATACAAGGTTATAGCAATGTGCATACTTCCGTCTATAATTTTGCTAGAAAAAAAAAACAATAATACTTTGAAAATACATTCCTGCAAGCACAGCTCCCTTGCAGTAGTACGAATACTGCTCATATTATTCCTGCAACCAGTGTGTTTTTTTGACGAGTCTACGAAACAACTCCAGGCAACAATAAAGTATTGTTCTGTTTTTTTTTCCTTTTAGGAAATCTAAGAGCATATACACTTTTAATTAATTAATGCTATCACTTCCAGAACCACATTCTGTACAAGAATCAATTTCCGAATCATCAAGATAAAATAAAGTTAATATCTATTATATTTACTTCATTATCTATGTTATAATATGTTCTGTAATACTCGGAACCTAATTCCAATTGTGTTTCTATATAACCACATTTACTGTCATACTCATTTGCTAGATCAGTTCCTTAGGCAGATGTGATTTTAAGTGTAGTCATTGGTCTATCACAAAATAACAGAATATAATTCTTACAGCAAATTTTACTTTTACTTAATACGTAATACCGTCCCGCATACGAATTACTAATAAGGGGTTCTGGTGGTTTATCATCTTCTGTATTACTATTTGACGAATTGTATTTTTTCCCAGACGGTGTTGCACCATATTTAAGTTCGATCTTTTAGGAATCTTTCCATGCATACATTGAACGTCATTAATTGTGTTTCACCGAAATCAGTTCCAAGAAAATGTTAATAAAAAAAACATGTTCCATGTCCATGCATAATTGTTTAGGCTAAAACTGCTAGCTTGGAAAATTTTGAAGGGCGTATCGAACAGTTTGGGAAGAAAATTCGAAAACATCCCCTGTTATCGATTTCTGTATTAAGGGAGCTGTGACTACATCCAAACGCACTACAACTCGACAGTTTTACGATTCTGTATTAATTGGTTCTTTGCGGTTACCCCTACACATTTGATCAAAAGTAGACTAATAAGCTTTGACAGACTTCTAATTCACAGAACTCCATCAATGAAGATATATCCGTAACGCCAACTCTCTACTCGCTACGAGATTCGTATAGTGACTCAACTGCAGCTGTAAGCCAAAACGCCCGAGCAAACTAAGTGACGTCACTAATCACCGTTTTCAATAGCGTTCCTCGGAACGGAACGCAACAAATAAAATCCAATACTCTCATGAAGCATGCTAGGCATTTGTCTATCATTTTGATACATATTGTTTTTGTTGTTTGCACGTTTATGATTGCTAATGAAGGAAAAATTATTTTCATTTATGTAAAACTTCGGTTCATTGAAAAAAAACCGGAAAATCTGTAATAAAATTATTTGGAAACTTATTCTAGAGAGAGCTTGAAGGTTAGTCAGAATAAGAAACGTTGTATGCAATATATAACAAAATTAATAATACTTTTCTTGGTTTCAGGCAGCAGTAATGTCAGAGGCCGAAATAACTGCAGTCGACGATGACGTAACGGAATCTTCTTACGAAGATTTGTTGCAAGAAGTGCTCCGTAAACAATGTGGAGACACAAACTTAACAGTGAAGGTGAAATATGTCCATGATGCTGTTCCGACGGGAAGCTATTACCTTAGCCGTCTTCACCGAGTATTGGTAGAAATTTCTAGAGAACAGCGAGTCGATGAAAAAGTATATATCCTAAAAATTTTCCCCAAAGGTGAATTTTTACAAAAAATTGTAAAAGAAATTGGTCTTTTCGCAAACGAAATAAAAATGTATACAAAAATACTACCGCAAATGAACAAGGTAAGTACAAATATTCTTGGAAGTACAACATTCAATGCAAATACATTTGATACAGGTGACGATAACATAATTGTCTTGGAGGACCTCAAACAAGAGGGATATACGATGGCGGATAGACAGGCAGGTCTTGATTTTGCTCACTGCAAAATAGCGATCAAAACTTTAGCAAGGTTTCACGGCATATCTTTAACATTATTAAAATCTAATAGCTCTCTGTTGAATACGATGCCTGGAATATCATATCACAAAGACAATTTAGGTAATCTTGATAATTTCTGTCGTAATCAATTCAAGGAACTGTCTGAAGTTGTCGCAACTTGGCCTGGGTTTGAAAGGTTCGGATGCAAGTTGCGCGATATTGCCACATCAGTAGCTCAGAAGGTGATCCAATTAAATGACACTGGCAACACTGAGATGGCGGTGCTGAACCATGGAGACTTCTGGCTGAACAACATGATGTTTAAGTACTCAGACACAGGAGAAGTTGAGGATATCAAGTTCGTTGACTTCCAGATGTCTCGTTTTGCATCACCGGCGATCGATCTTAATTACTTTTTAACCACCAGTCTCAGCGATGACGTCAGCCATGGGCAGGTAGAAACTCTTCTTGAATTATATCATTCAGAGTTATGTGATGTATTGGCAGCGCTTGACAGCGACCAAGTGGTGACGCTTGAATGGTTGAAGAACGAACTAAAGGACAAATTTTTTTTTGTGTTGTACACAGCGTGCACTGTTCTGAACTTAGTCGTTGCGGAAAGTGAAAATACTCCGAACTTTTCAGACTTTGCAGAAGATTTCGAGCCACCAGAGGGTCAGAAATCACCAACGAATAAATCTTTTAATAGTATTAAGTACAGGAAAACGCTTCAGAAACTACTGCTGATGTTTGAGAAGAAGGGAGTGTTGTGAATGAGGCAGCATTGAGTGCTACAGACGGTTAAGATATTGTCCCCGTATTTGGGAACTTTGAGTGTGAAGCAATTGTTTGATGTCATTTGTAAGTGGTAAATGGTATGTAACGGCATATGTTCTGACGGCGTTATGATAGTTTTTTTGGGAACATTACTGTAGTTCTTTGGCATGCCATTTATTCTTTGCATTTTTATAGTCGCTGTTAGCGAATTCACATGCTGAAAATAACTTTTTGTAGTGCGAAATCAAAAGATTGAAATACTGAAATACCTTTCATACTAGAATTATCTTCACGTAAGTTTTTCCAATACGAAACCAACAATTTTAACCATATTTATTCATGAAAAAATTTGAGGCTGCAACTTTTAGTCACAAAATTAAAACAAGTTTTTTGATATTTCCAATATTTGAATAACGATGTACTAGTTGACGTTTTAACATTTCTGTGCATGTATTGTCAATCACCCAAAGAAATGTTCTGCTGCAGCTTTGCAACCGCTGTACAATTGATACAGACTAAAGTCATATATAAATTCAAAATAAAAATTGACAATAACAAACTTTTACATTATTTGACATCTAACCTAAAGTATATTAGAAATATGAACAAAAATTAGTAAGCGTAGCTCGCGAAAGTATTGTAAATTATGTAAGCATATCAAGAACAGCAGTAAATAGCAATTAAACTTGGAAGTAAACGAATTAAGTTAAATGAAATGAATAAAAAATTGCGTAATTTAAATATCGGGGAGTGTCTAAATCTTAAAAATATATTTGTAAATGTTTTAGAAATTACAAAAAATTCTTAACAATTAAAAGTATAAATACCGTCTGTTTTTATTTCCAAAAATGGTTCTTTCTTAGGATTTTAAAAATTTTCTAATTCTTTCTTAAGAGTAATATAAGGAATACAGAAAAGTCATTTTTTTTAAAAGAATATCTTTATTTTTCTTGATTTCTATAAATTTATTTTTATTGGGTCCTTTAACAGTATAAACATATTTTATTCCATTTTGTTCTCCTAGAACCCCAACATAAGTAAATTAATTTTTTTTTATAGTTACGACAATTTGTGGAAATATCTATCCACTGTCGTTTAAACATTTTTTTTTTATTTTTCGTTTTTTTATATTTTGTTTCTTGTCCAAAATATTTTTGTATTCCTGTTTTAAAGCTAGAGTTTTATCCAAAAAATCTAATTTTCATTGCTGTATATTAATATTTTGTAATTCCCGTTCTGTGTTTTTTTTTTTTTTTAGTAGACTGAAAATATACCGTATCAATTATTTTTAATTATTTTATTGTATAAGGAAAAGTTTGTTGGTAATATTTATTCTTTTTCTATACACAAATGGAGTGATGCTATTTGTTATTATTAAACCTAATTACTCAAAATTTTATTTTCGGGTTTAGTAGAAAACAAGCTGTGGGAACTAGAAAAGTTTGTTTCTCCAGATTTTATTAAACAAGATTAGATTACAAAAATTATATTCTGTTTCTTCTAAAAATTTTATATAGTTAACCGGCAATAAATTAAAACTAAAAGTGGATTCAACATATTTAAATAATTTTTCTCTTTCCTCTTTATCTTTTGTCAATTTTATTTGTATTCATGTTAATTATTTAGTATTTCTACTAACTCAATGAACATATTGTAATAAATTTTTATAAACAAGGCAACAACTATTTTGCAATTAATGTATTTTTTTTTCATCATTTAGAGGGTGGAACAGAATAAAAAAGGTTTTATCGAAGTATTTTCTACTATTTTTTATTAATTCTAAACATACTGTTAATGGGTTAAAATCTTGTTCTTCGAATTTTTTGTTGGCATAGTTATAAATGTTGCTTCTAATCTTGAAATTCAATTATTTTTAGCTAAAACAGATGAAAATGTTTCTGTTAAATTAACTCCTGGACTTGTAAATTGGTAAATAAATATATTATAAATTTTATAAAGAATTAGAATTTTTTCTGGTAATTATTTTAATAATATACCTGATTTTACACCTGCTAATTCCATTTTATAAGGAATAGCAACATGATTTTTATATTTTTGGTACATAAATTTTATATCATTATTAATAATTTGAATAACGCTATAAATTCGTCTACGTTAGAATATAATACATAAGGAATTTTTATTTTACCTCCGTGACTAGCTATGCAAATTTAGAATATCTAGATCTTAAAAAAAAAAAAAACTATTAAATTTGCCGCAAGCTTCTTTTTTTACAAGAATTTTGCTATTTTTAGTGTTTTCTTTACAGTGTATAAAATGAGCTTTCTTAAATCATAATACTATCGTAAAGCGGTTCCGTAATTGATTTAAATTCTTTTAATTTTTCTTCTTTATTTGTATAAATAATGTCTCCAATATTTGTAACCAGATTATTATTATTATTATTTAAATTTTCTGTAAGATCCCGTAATTCAACTCTTTCGTTTGTTGATTTTATTTTATTTCCACGGAGTTCTGTTATAGAATATGGTTTGTTGGTAGCACCCATTATATTTTCAGCTTTTTTTTTTTACAAATAGAAAAACATTTAGTTAGTAATAAAGTCGCTAGAATAAAGAATAAAAAATATAAAACACAGCAACCCAAAACAAAAATGAAAAAATTTAAAAATTTCAAATTAAAAAAATTATAAATCAAGCCAACCCAAAAATTAATAAATTATAAAACAACCCAACCTAAAATAATAAATTAATTAGAATTAAACAAATTAATACAAAGAAAATATTAATTAAAAACTGAACCTAAACTTTGTAATATTTCTGACTCTAACATTTTTATTATATCTAACAACCCAATCCTAAAAATATATAGGAATTTAAGTAGTTAAAGGGTAGCTGAAAGCAAAGCAATGTGATTTTCTTACCTATATGATAAAAAAACGGTACAAAATTAAAAATTTGGGAAGATGTAAAATTCGAGTTATTTGACATGGATTCATTTCAGGGATTTGTTGTTTTAAATCCGTACGAAAATATTCACGAGTTTGAAATATAATTTCATAATATAAAAAGTCATTAATTATTTAAACTTATTCAAAAATGATAAGTTTTTGTAGCTTTTAATTAATTTTATTTCATTTATGTTCTTTACACTTCTTAAATTTTAACTACTTGTTTTTTCCCATTTTACGGCGATTTTCTAAAAAATATCTTGAAAAGAAAATTAGGAACAACTTGCAATAATCTTTCGATAATTCTTGGGTATATATTTTTTGTGCAATTTTGAACACTAAAAAGGGCTGCAGTGTTAGAACATATATTATTTATCTGCTACAATATTTAGACGATTCATGATCTAAATCTGTCTACTGCACAATTTTAAAATTGTTAGATAATTCATTACTTTCATACAATTTGACTTGTTATAAGTAAGGATGATTGTGGTTTTTCTTATCTTCCAAAAAAGTCATATAATATTGGAGTAATTTATTATCTAACAATGTACGAAGGTGTAGACGAACATTTAGACGATGAAACTCAAAGAATGTTGATATGCTTTCAGAAAAGCTTTTAGTGGGGATAATTATGTAAATTAAAGACAACAGGGTGCCATCGCCCTCTAAAACTTCGAAGTTCCACAATCACGGTAAAACTATTCCATCCTCTCTGTGGTTCGTGCGTAGAGGCGGCAGAAGTTAGCAGTAACGCTTCATCGCTGGTTGCCTTACACAAGCGAGCCCATATCTAGGGCGACATTGCTGAACAGGAAGCTTATCACAAGTGCATTGCTGGCCGAGTTTCAAAAGTCGTCTTTATCTTCGTGATTCCCTCCCCACTCTTCATGTGCTAGGCGTAGGCACGATCACTCATCTCGTCTCACAGCCAAGGTCGCTATGATCCGATCAGTCAGCGTAGCTCTCGTCTGGACGCCGGACAACAGCGCATGTACTTCTTGGTGAGTGTCCTGCTGCCCACAACGGTCGTCTCATAATAGTTGCTACTGCCATTTTTAAGGGTTCTGTCAGCACGTGGCCTTTTTTCCGTGATCAGACCCTGAAAACGTACGCTCATTAATAGTGTTCCCAACTTTATCAAATTTATTATAAGGGACATTTCTGGTAACTCGACTCGCGACCTCGAGTGAAATGATGAATACCTAATACTGACCGCAAATTAATAGCAATACCACTTTAAAAGTAGAAAATTTAGTATCACACACAATTTAATTAATTCAAAAATTCAGTTATGACAGTAAAATATTTGTTGCATGTGTATAGAAAATGTCATAACAAACTTAAAGTAGAAGTTCTTCAACATTCTGGATTTGTTTTTTATTTATGTTTATTAAATTTCTGAAACACGAGAATTGTGGCATCCCGTCCAATGTCCAAACAGGATAGTTAATTTATATCTTGGGTACGGAAAATCTCGTACAAAACGGGACAGTTTGCAACTCTATATAGCACTACTTGCCTCGTCAAGACGTGAAGTTTTGCTCTCTCTGATAAATGTAAACGCGAGTTTCAAGGGCTATCCTGTATTTTTATGGATTGATAGTTCAGTTTAAAATGTATGGAACATGCCTAAAGACGACGATCACATCTCTGGGATAATCTAAAATAGACTATGAAAACTCTTAGCTTAGCATGTCTTATTCGTTCAGAAAAAACATTGTAAACATAATAGGAAATCTTATACATGTCTTTGAGCATGTGATTGATTCATAAACGACGTTTGTAAATATACGCCGCATGCACTTAGAGATACATTTAGTATGATATTTTATTCTTACGTTTTGTACAGTTCGTAGCGCACGAGCTTGGCTGCTCCCTTAAGAAATAATATACTTGCGAAATACGGTGCAGTAGCTATTGCCAAGTTGACAACACTTAAATTTAAGTTATGTGATGCAACAATAAAAATAATAAAATCGAACTGTTGTTATGGTTATTTTCAATTAGTATGAGTAGTAAACAACAAACGGTAAATAATATTGCCCCGAAAATAGTACAAATAATGGAGTATTTAAAGATGTACGCAGTGACTTCTACGTAAGAATTTTACGTTGCTAAATTAAAATAGAACGCATTATCTTTTATCTTTCAACGAACTGATAAAGCTCAGCCTCAGAAGTAAACGTACAGAAACTGCTCTGTTGATAACGTCTTACATAATATCACACTTAGTCATGTCAGGTCAAGCAGGCTTTACGTCTCGTTTACAGTTAAATCATTAGATACGGAGACACACAACTTTATACAATGACAGGGACTGGGAGTAGAATTGGTGGGAGCTGTTAAAGAACCATCTCATAACTAACCTGGATTAATTTAAGGAAACCATGAAAGGCTGAAATCAGGATGGTCGGAGCTGGCAATAATTTCTTTAGTTTAAATATTTTTTTAAAATTTTTTTCTATGCATTGTTAAGCGGGAGTGGTAGACAATTTTATTGTATTTTCAGATTTTAAGCCATAACATTGATTCAAATGGTATTATCGAAATTTCCTCTTCGGCAAAGAATAGGATATATTCTTTGTAAACTGCTTGACATAAATAATAATTGAATCATGCATTAATTTGTTATGTAGAATTATTGGAACAGAATTCTTTAAATTAACATATATTTCTCTTGTAATGATTCTGCAAGACAAATTAATGAAATATTCCATTATTATTTATATCAAGCTGTTTACCAAGAATATGTCATATTCTTGTCGAAGAGACAATTTTGATAGTACAATTCGAATCAGTGTTATAGCTCAAAAACTGAAAATACAATAAAATTGTCTAACACCCCCCTTAAGTACAATTGTTTATTATGATATAACCAATAATATTTGTTTGGTATTGATGTAAAAATTAAATATGAATGAATATAGTATTAGGGTTCAGTTTTGTTTAAACAGCTCAATCTGTAAACCAGTCGAGAGCTGAACCTTGCAGCGTATAAGATGTAAATAAAAATAACAACATCGCCTAGAAGTTTCATTTTACATTTCCGTAATGTTGTACATGTTGATTTAATCACTCGAAACTGTTAAAATAAATGTACACACAATTTTGTATAAAGTCGTTTCGAATAGCTTTAATGTTTCGCGTGACACGTAAAATATTGTACACAGGTTTGTGAAATTATAATCTCTTCAAACTGGACTCTCACGTTGTTAAAAACCAAGAAATCTGCGGAAAGACTTAAACTACTCGTTATAATACTGAACACCTAAAAATTTTGTATGGATACACTAGTATCACAAACATTGTAACACGTAACATATATTATCAGACTTGTTTCGGAACAAATAAAAGTAAAAATCGTGTCGAAAGCAATTATTCCTCCCATTATACTGTTTTGTGGAGAGCGTTATAGTTAAAATGTTTTAGATGACAAAGAAGAATTATTATTTTTCCGTAAAGTTTTTATAAATTACAGATAAACCTAGTGATTTTTGGTAAAAATCGTTGTGCACAACTTATTACAATGCCTGACGTACACGTCATTGGCGGAGTGTATTTATGCAACGCCGTTGCTCATTTGATTGTTACTATCAGAACAAGGTTGTTATTTTTGAATGATTCTTCCAGTGGAGGTAAGTTACAAACTAAAGAAGTAATTGCGACATATCCCAGTGCAGAAAATGGTGTGTAACAGAAAACCAGATAATACACACAAACAAATAAGTAAACAAACAAAAGGACTTTGTTTGCAACTGGGAAAAATATGTAGACATGTACAGTTCCTAAAGGAATTCAGTTACTGAGTTACAAGAAAATAAATGTACACAAACGAGCAACCAGGCCCCACAAAACAAACCAAGGGAAACATTAATAAATAACTCAGATTATCCCACAAAAGGATTTCCGTCAGTAAGTTTGAAACAACAGACAAAAAAAATTCAACAACAAACAGAAAAAAAAACGAACATCAAAAAGTGGATTTAGATGACACAGCATTAACCCACCAACACCTTGATGATAGCGAGCGAATACAAATAACACATTAACTGTGAACAGTAAAACAATGAAAACACAGACGAAAATAGTGGTCTCCTTGCCACAAAAAATTTTGACAACGTTCCGGAGACTGCAGCCTGGCCCTGTCTTCAGCACATACACATTTCGACTCTGTCTGTAGGTGTTCCTCGAAAAAGGAATTTTTTATATGAAAGGATGGCTACCCCTATTACATTGATGAAAGATAATTATTCGAGGGATGATTTCTTTACAAGTTAAAGAGTTTAATAACATTTAAAAACTCCCACAGAATCGTGATTTAATTCCAGTCACTGTCGACGTTTCGCCAATATATTTTTGTAACTATTTTTTCGGGCCATTAACTTCCTTACACCCGTTTTACATATGTTGAGTAGGAGAGTAGAACTATAAGACTATATCATTTTTAACAATTAATCAAGTCAATCAGTTTAAGTCCAATAAGAATTGAAAAATAATGTCTTACGATACCGTATTTTCATATTAAATTTTTTTAACTGAGTTAAACGGGTTCAACAAACAGTTTCTTATCACCGGGTCTTCAAATATTCCAGCACCTACTTGCGCGCAGATGGGTTACACATTTAAAAGCAGCTGTGCATTAATGAATCCAAGTCATAAATGTCAACATTCGGCACATAAACGGACGTTCGACTCAACGAATGATGACGAGACAGTATGTATGTGCGTTTTGACAGAGCATGAATTGACTAACGAAAATGAACGAACGTTTAACATCTTTTCCGGATAGTTATTTGTAAAAGGTTACAGTCGTATTGAATGATCGCATAAATTAAACTCCTTTAACACTATACAACGTGGAAGTTTTCTATTACTTACTAAAAAAATGAAGATTTTAATCACCATACAAAAGTTTCAGGCTTCTAATAAACTATTATTTTGATTACAGAACTAAATTAAAACAATAAGAACAACTTTATGTACGTTACATGCAATCACAAGCTGGTTTTGAAAATGTTTTATTAAAGCTATAATTTTACAAGAAAACGCTATTGGATCGGCTATTTGAACATGCGTCTTAGATACTTTAAACACAAACTGTTATATAACAAATACGGTTATACAACTTTTTAATTTTTGTATTAAAACCGTGCATTTTAATTCATAAGTTTGTACTGAAGAAGAATACACTCGAACGAATTCATTCATATTACATTAGATAAACATGTATAGGTCTATTTCATTTAAATTATGTAAATAAATATAATCTGGTCTTTTTGAAGGTGGCTGTTATCGTAAATTGATTGAAATTTATTTGGTAACGCTGTATTTTATTCATTTATCGTAATGTTAATTATGTGTGATGAAAAAAATACATGAATGCTTAAAATTTAGTTACCGTAAATTTTTTATTGTTTCGTTTTCATGTGATTCGTGTCTGTGGTAAAATCTTGTTTTCAAGATGTGCCTGTTGAGTATGAAACGAGACATACGAACTCGGTGGGAGCCATAAAAAACTTGTTTGTTGTATAAAGTCGCCTAGCTGTGTGTGTTGATGTGTGTGTGTTTTTGTGTATATATATATATATATATATATATATATATATATATATATATATATATATATATATATATATATATATAAAGATTTTTTGACCATTAAGAGCGGAAACCTGTAAGGGCGACCTATACCTAGCCATGCGCATCATGTCTTATTTTACGTATGGACACAAGTCACTAAACTGACATGCAGTCTTCTCGCGCAGGTAGCGTGCCTACATGTTACATTCAAGACAGACCCTATCATTATACGGTATGGGCTTTAATAAATTTAAATATTCTGCTCCAAAATGTCCATACATTAAATGGACAGCGAACACTTTGTAGAGAATAATTATAAGTTGGAAACTGACATGCACACGTGTTACTTTATCTACTCACACACCTTGAGAAGTTTTCAAGAAATGTTTATTCTGTCGATGCTTTGCTCACTATTTGGCAGCCTGGGCAGGAAGCCACATTATGGGTGTTCAAGTGCGATAAAATCATGATTTTATAGTTTTATGAAATTGTGTTTGTGTGGTAGACGTTACACGTGAGTACAATTTCCTCTTACAAAACAATTTTAGATCGCATAGTTTTCTCATAACGGTTCGTCATAGTAAGAATTTGTAAGTTTCGCTGCCGTGCAAATAGTGAAAATCAATGGACTTACTTAATTGATATTATTTACAGTGAAATAACATACCATGGGCTACGTAACAAAACATTAAAAAACTTACAAATAAATTTTCGAGTTCTAAAAAAAAATTGCAAAATTTACAGAAGGAAAAGTTGCTGACACAGCAGTGGAAATTTTTTAAAAATATTTTGTTACGTAGCTGTAGCATATTTCACTGTAAATTATTTCACTTACGTAAGTCAACAGGTTCTCACTATTTTCATAGCAGCGCAACATGCCAATTTCGACTTTTTCTCACCTTAATGAGAAAACTATGAGAGTTACAAATTGTTTCGTAAGAGGAAACTGTACCTAAAATAACCGTTTACAAAACCAACACTATTTCATAAAAATATAAAATAATGATTTCACCTCACTTGAACACCCTCAATGGCGTTCAAGTTGTTACAGCAAAATAAGCGTATAAAATTAATTTCTTCTGGTAATGTGATCGTATAACAGTTTCTTTTAATTATAGTCACAGTATGGTTAAAAACTTAGAAACTTAGAAAAAACTTTGGCAGCAGTAAAGAAAATGTGACAATCATAAGAAATCGGAAATAATTTCTGTATACTTTTTAAACCTAATTGATAACTTTAACATGCAGTTTTATTGAACAATATAAATAAATTAAACTGTCATACTGTGGTACGCAAAGGTTCAATTGTTTCTTGAAGTTAAGCAATTCCATGCAGAGATTTCTCTGGAATTATATAATCCGTTCGCCTTCAATCATTGTTTCTGCTCTTGTTTTATTTACTTTATATTTTATCGTAAAATTTAGATTACAACTAATGCAAATCTCGTAAAGAATTTCCGTTGACCTTCTTTATCGTGTATTAGAGTCCTTAACTTTCATTGTAAGATGTATGGTCAGCACGATAATATAGAATAATTTCGAAAATAGAAAGAAAAATTTAAATAATTTAAATTCTCATAAATTACCTTAAATAACATATTTTACATTGTCGCTCTTTTTCTACAAACTTCTGAAACTGTATCTTGATGACATATAAATAAAACTTATACTGGGCTATATTTAATACATAGAAAGTAGTTTTGGACCAATTGAACGAACTCAAGGGTGTCGTGTGCTCCAGGCCCCAGACACTGTGCAGAGTTTCAGAGGTATTACTGCCATTACTAATAGTAAAATAATTTTTTTTTATTTCATCTGCATATAAACAGCATTTAAGAATGTTTTCGTTTCGAGATGGTGATCCTTACTGTGTATTTTCTGCTACCGATTTCGTTATGGCAAAAACGCCCGAAGTGGGCATTTCCCGTGCCAATTTTAAGAAGGAAAATTCGACTACAGGACAATTAAAAGTACCAGAGGGAAATGCAGAATTCCTGTATCTTTACTATGACAGATCAAAATGATAAGTTCACCGTTGAAAAGTAGATTTCTTTGCGCATTGAGGCTGTGATTAATACTATGCACATGACTGGGTCGCCCTTACAGCTGTGGCACCTCTGAGTCTTGGACATCCTGTGTATTTCCAGCCAGACGTTGCCCTTAACGGTTGTGGGACTGTCCAGTGTAGTTCTCTCCCGGACCTCGTAACACAAGTGAAAGAGAATATAATTCAAACTTGTCTTCATTCATCAACTTACAGGTAGGGCTATAAATAATTCGCGAGTTCAACGACCTGCCTGCTAGAATTCAATGTCCTATGCATATCCAAGCTCTGTCTATTCGTTCACTGTCTGCTGTACGAATGAGTAGTAGGTAATGGACAAATGGTAGGGCTTCGGTATACACAGGATAATGGATTCGAGCATGTTGGTCGTTGAACTCGTGGAATATTCCTAGTCCCACATATAGGAATCGATAGAAGACAGGTCACAAATGCTGGCTTACTGGAGCAGGGCCTAACCCCTTTGTATTACAACTTGTGTACTGTTGCTTGACGGGGTGTAACATTCATGTTAGGATTCTCCTTGGGGATGATCTGGTGGGGTCCGGTGGACGCAAATTGCAAAAGAGTTCTTTCTACCGGTTATGGAACTTTTATAGACTCCTGCCGAGATCGTTTGTTTGACACACATGCAACTTAACTGATGATACTTTTTTTTTATTGCAGGCAAACACCACTGAATCATGACATCAAAATCCAAGGAAATCGAAATTGAAGATGAGACAACGATATCTTCATACGAAGAGTTGCTGCAAGAAGCGATTAATAAACAGAGTGGAAGTGCTAATTTAACAGTGAAGTTGAAAGATATCCAAAACGCTATTCCGGTGGGGAACAATTACCTAAGCCGTCTTTACAGAGTGTCTGTAGAGATATCAAAAGCTGACCACGTAGTAGAAGAGAAAGTACTGATAGTCAAAATTTTCCCGAAAGGTGAGCTTTTACAAAAATTAATAAAAGAAAGATGCATTTTCGAGACTGAAATAATAATGTACAAAAATATATTGCCAGCGATTAATAGAGTGTGTTCAAATACGCTTAGCATACCAACATTCAGTGCGAAATTTTTCGATACGGGCAAGGATAACATGATAGTGCTAGAGGATCTCAAACAGGCGGGATACAAGATGGTAAACAGACAACCCGGTCTTGACCTTGCACATTGCGAAGTAGCAATAAGGGCTTTAGCTAGGTTTCATGGTATATCGGTAGCATTAATAGATGCTGATAAGTCAATTTTAGATATACTACCTGCAACTGGGTCTTATGAAGAAAATGTAGAGAAAGAGGGAAACATTTTTCGTCCTCAGTATATGGGATTATCAGAAATCGTCGAAAGTTGGGATGGGTTTGAAAGATTCGGTACCAAGTTACGTGATGTAGGATCATCAGTAGGAGAAAAACTAGTCCGCTTAAAAGACCCTAGGAACACTGAGTTGGCCGTGCTGAATCATGGCGACTTCTGGCTCAACAATATGCTGTTCAAGTATTCGGACACGGGAGCAGTTGAGGATATAAAATTTCTCGACTTCCAGATGACACACTTTGCCTCACCAGCGATCGACCTCCACTATTTTCTCATCATTAATCCCGGAGATGAAGTCAAAAACAAAGGAACCGACACTCTCCTGGAAATATATCACTCAGAATTGTGTCGTGTTTTGGAAGATCTGGGTTGTGGTTCCAAGGTGGTAACTCTGGAATGGTTGAAGAAAGAAATGAATGACAAGGTGTTCATTGCATTACATACAGCCTGCACTGACCTGAGCTTAGTTGTCGCCGAACATGACGAAGTACCTGACTTCTCAGAGATTCGAGAGGATTTCGCGCTGGACGGACAAAAGTCTATATTTCATAAAAGCTATTGTGGTGCCAAGTATAGACAAACACTTGAAAAACTACTGTTCGTGTTCGAGAAGATTGGAGTGCTGTGAACTGGGCACTATTGAGTGTAGTTCAGGTATCAGTATTCTAATTATTGTAGTTTGTGCTTTTATACTGGCCCGTGTTTACATGAAAAAACTTGACGAAACAAATTCTGTGTGATTTTGTGTTTACAGGAAGATTGCAGCCTAATTAAAGTAGCCCTTTTGCTTACAGAAGCAGCTAATTTTGTATATTGCCATACTAACTATTAAGTCTTGCTACGTCTATACCTGAAGTTAACTAAGCTAAAGCAAATCACATTCAAGTATTAGCTGCAATTTAATGTCTACTTTAATAGATGTTACTTTAAATGATACTAAATGCCTGAGCGATATGCAAAATTTTTAAAATTGTATTTGACTGAACTGGGCTGAAATAACCATATGGAAATACTTTCTTAACCAGAAACATTAGTCTACAAGACTCTCAGTCATTTAGTTATTACATGTTCACCTATAAATAAGAAATATTTCTCACTACTTACACTCTCGCAGTCCAGCATTTTACAAGCGTCAAATAGACCGATACATTTTTATAAAAATAAACGTTTTACTATAACTTCAGGATCTGAAACGTAAGAAAATATGTGGTTTTTCTAGCCATTAAGAATATTATAACGTTGTCTCCGTAAACTGTAGGGCTGACAAATCGTGTTATCAAATATTTTTCTACAAATAACTTTCTGTACTGTCAAATCGTTTCTGCTAAGTTTTTCAAATGTCTCCGAAAATTCTTCAAACGACAAATGTGGAATGTTTGTACACTTACACGCACATTGTATTGTTTAATTCAGGGTTGATTTGTTTTAGTTAATGTACTTGTTGATTACATAATTTACTTAAAATGGAAAATATATAACTTTGTACGACACCCATTAAACACAAGGTCGCATCACTGCTCATTGCTGTAAAAACATTAGTAGAAAATTACTAAGTAAATTTTTGACCTAAACAGAATGAAGGTGACACTGGACAGTTATTTTCCATAAATTATTTCTGAGGTAAAAAAATGTATGTCCTTTCGCTCTATTAGGACTTCATATACCCCTGTTTGAAATTGAATATAATCCAGAATTTCAAGATTTACGACTGTAAAAGTCAGATGTGATAAATATTACGACTAGAATGGTAATAACAAGTATAACACAGAATTGAATATATACATTTAGTGTATGATGTTACGCCCGTGTAGTTTATTTTAATTTATTTTTCAAGCAGCTGTATAATTTTATCCATAAATTTTTTTCGCTAAACCAAACATGTAGGCAAATTAGGTCCAGTGCATTTCATTCACATGGTAATTGCAGTTGTTTGTCGCTACCCAGTGTGTAACTAGTATTCTCTTCGGTTAGTATATATATATAGTAAATGCTGAAATTTAAAATGAAAAATTGAAAACTTCAACCATTTTTAAATATACAAAAGAATATATATATATATATATATATATATATATATATATATATATATATATATATATATATATATATATATTTGTTTTTGTATATATCAACTAGTTGCCTGTAACATTGTTATTCACTGCGAATTTTTTAACTTTGTTATTTCATTTGATTTTAGAGTCGTACATAAAACCGTAACATGACATTACGCGGAAACTATTAGAGATAAAATACTTTTCATAACAGCAAAATTTTGTCACAATTTATGTCCCACATGTATATCCAAAATCTGATACAAATATAAAAACAAAAATATGACGGTGAACATTTCTGTAGACCGTGCATTTAAGTATGCATCATTCGATATAAACTAAATGCAAACCTTATTCAGCCCATTGCTTATTTTTACATTGTTAGTTATTACACTTAACAAAACTGTTTTGACTGGCACTCCTTCGATTAACGTATCCAATGAACTGTTTCAGAATTGTGAATGAAGTATTCAAGGATTGGAATATATAATTTGTATTTGTTTACCTGCAAAGTAAAACTGTTTAAATTTTTGCTCAAATAAAAGAGACCTTATGTATTTTAAAATATAAGAAATAAGTCGGATCATAATTGTTGAACCGTTCTCTCTTTTCTCAGTGAGCTGTTTACAAGAACATGCACATAATCCGAAATTATCTATACGTTCCTGGTTAGGACACAGGCGTACTTTAATCATTGTTTTGAGGAGACACGACAAAAACAATTTTTTCTAGAAAATAAATAGAGTAAACCGACGATATATCGTGATATACCACATTGCGGGCATCACAAACTTGGAAAGACTCTATACGCGTAGTTCACCAGGTTACCAACAGAGAGCAGCCATATGTATTTTTAGCAATAAGTGACCAATGTATCAAATATATGACCACAATTAATTTTTTTTACATAGTTATGTTACTTAAGTTAGAATCCTTAGTATCACGAACTAGGGTAGGTTTGCCCTATATCAGGTTGAAATATTTCTGTCGCTATTGTAGATTTTATATTATTCAACTTTGTTAATTTTATTTCTTTGTAAGTAGTGTAGCGTGTACTGTAATATTAATATTTTTGATTGTATTAATATTATTAGTTTACCTAAATTTAGCCACATTTTCAACATTTTAAATGTTTTTGCTTGTTTAAAACGTATTGTTTTGAGCCTAGAAGAGCTTAGTTATGTGTAACTAATGCTTAAAGAATATTTGTAGTTTTTGTCGGAAATTTTATTTATTATTTTGCCAGGCCAGTTGTTCTAGGCAGCACAGAGGTTTTGTGCAGAGCAAAATGGTTGCTCTTGTAGTTTTGCCGTCGTCATGGTGACGGGCGGCGTGTAAACAATTCAAAATTGTAAAAGCGCACGCAATTCGTGCAGTTTAAATTCCGAATTTGAAGTAACAATGAAATTTTGGTAGCGTCGCATGAAGACGACGATGAGAAGGGCTTCTTCCACGAATCGTTAGGGCAGATGCGGGCATGAAAGTTTCACGTCTCGCCTAGGGCTTTTAATTATTGAATACATGGCGAGTTTCGTTGTTTTGTCTGGAGTTGCCGAGTGGCGAAGACGGGCCATCAAGTGGTGAAACAACAGATAAGGCTCCAGGCTTGGGCATCCGCGGAATTTATCACGTTAATTAGCCGCCTCCCGCGAGTCCCGTGTGGTGCTGGACTGTAAGTGCACAGGCTCGTTAGCCTCAGGGAAAAGTTGCAATTGTATTTCCTAAGTGCATTTGGAGTGCACATGGCTGCAGCGAACAACGAAGCAAGCAGAGGAATGCGAGAACGAAGCCGCCGAGACAGTTAAGTTGCTCGTCAGATATTTCGCCATCAAATTTTAATTTTTACGACGCCATCTTGTGAATATAACATTAAAAATTGAGATATTATTAGTACAACTCAGGGCTAAATTTTGAAATTGCAACACTTTACTGATTTTGCCCACGGTAAACCTGAGAATTTGTAGAAAAGAGTTAGTGCTCAGATAAATTGAAATATTTTATTTGGACTCAAAAAGTTAATCTAAGACTCAAGTTTAAACATTGATTGTGCTATAATTTCCTTCAGAAACTTGGCACGATAAACGAACCTAGTTCTACAAAGTAAACAACTGGCTGGCTTTGATGATCACTTGCAGTAAAGTTTATTTGATTGAATTTAATATTTTAATTGTGGCAAGACAGAATATTTCAGTAATTTATTATTTATTATCTGCTATCAGTTTTTCACTAACCTATGCCAGCAATAAATTTTTATTTGAAATTAAGCACCTTGGTTGATATTCTATCGTTTTTCTATAGTGTTTGTTTCCAAGTGTGTTGTTTGTATTACTTTCAGCCAGAGCAGTTGTGTTGTTAAATGGTAAGTTTGATATGTACGTCTGGAGCTGAGGCATTGAAGTGTTTGAGTCTGAGACTAAGTGAGTCCTGGTCAGCATTACTCCTGTGCTTATTCTTTCAGGAAAAGTGTAGTTTTTCTACTGGTGCCCATTACTAAAATCTATTCTATGTTATTTCTAATCCGACTTTGTAGCCTTACCAGTGAGCTAGCAGATAGTACAATCGCTACACAAGTTGAAGGTGTAAGGCTAGGCTAGGCAGCCATTACATCATTGCACAGTAGTTTTCTTTCTGAGATATTCGTAAACAAGCAAGTAATTAAAAGTGCAGACACTATTTGGTTACAAATTATTTTTAGTTGGTTTTCTAAATTTAATACTAAACATTTAATTTTAAATATCTTATTTTTCATACAGGCATGCAGCTTAGTATATATTTTTCTATTAATTGTTTTTCATAAATGTTAACATTGTTATAACAATAACTTTACGCTTGCTGCTAGAATATTGGTGATTAAAAATTTTTTTCCAGATTTATGTATAGTCCCCGTTATATATGTAATAACGAATTAGTTAATTTTTTTTACATATGCTGTATGTTTACTACTTTTTTTTGCACTGGCGTAAACATGTTACAGAAAAACGAGAACAAAGTTGTTTTACAAACGTTTCCACAAAATTATTTCATGATTTAGACAGTAAAGAACGCATAATCGTCCCTCAAACACATAAAGTCTAAATTTCTTTTTATATGGATGTATTTTGCTGTTACAGGTTAAGTATTACTAATATACTGTATATAATAATTTTTACATGTCTAGTGCATTTAAAATTAAGTAGTAAACTTTCTTAGCTGCAGTAGTTATTGCTTGACCTTCACGTTTATAGGAAAACACGTCTAAGTAGTAAAGCTGTAGAACTCTGGTAGTAAACGTAAATTGACGTGAAAACGTTAAGTTGTACATGTAAACGTCAAACTTCTGAGAAACTCTGAGATATTATCAGAAAAGAAAGACCCTTAATGCTATCTACGTGCTGTTTCCACTGTCATGGATGAGCGGTGCATGCATACAGCCGGCGCACTCCGAAACAGAAAACATAGCTTTTATAACTTCCCTTCCTAACTCCTCTCCTGTTTTCTTCAATTTACCACTGGTAGCACTCTCGTTGAATGTATAAATTGACCAGGGTCGTTCTGTAAGCACAGTAGTAGTAGTTGTTTGACCTAGACGTCACACAGGACAATAAGGCAGAGCCACCTATACACATAGGGTAAGAGTCGCAGTACTTAGGTCAATAATGTTTAATGAATCAGCTAATGAAGAAGGGGAGACTGGGTAAATTTGGCAGCAAGTAACTGATTATCAGGCACTGTTTTGTATTCGTATTGTCTTCAACATATATTGATATTTTAGAAACTGTTTCTCATTATGCCCAGCAAGAGCAGCATCTGACTTTTAACCTTGCGCTTCAGAATAAAGCAACGTTAAGAGGAATCAGTACCAGGCATTTTGGGATAATGGAAACTCTACTTTGAATTTAGCCTATAAAGTTTCTACAATATGCTTAGACAAAGCCAGGAAAATAGTTTCATACATTGTTTACAGTTGTTATTGCTCGACTACTAGTTCTTACACTATACCTCGGACCATCTGTAGAAATAAATGATTTTCTTCCTCCGGAAGGTTACTAGTCAAAAACTAAGGAAGGTTGTGAAAATGACAATTTGGTGACGCTTAAGGGCGCGTCTACCGCAATTTTCATCATCACCACTATTTTATTTTGTATTTGTACCAGATATTTTTTTCTTGTTTTAGACACAAAATGTGATTAAATTTGGCTTTTATGAATTTTTTTTATCTCTTATAGTTTTCGCGTAATGGCATGTTAAAGTCATATTTTACATGTTTCCGTTTTGACGACTACGCTAAAACCAACTGATATACCAAACTCAAAAAAATCACAGTGGATAAAGACATTGTAGGCTACAATGACATGCTCATAAAATTAAAGAATAAACATTATTTGTATTTTAAAAAAAATATTAAACTTTTTAAATTTTTATTTTCACATTCAGCAATTTTTTAAAATTCAAATAATTTTTATTCTTAAATTTCATGAGCATGTCATTGTAGCCTGTAATGTCTTTATCCACTGTGATTTTTTTGAGTTTGGTATATCAGTTGGTTTTAGTGCAGTCGTTTAAACGTAAACATGCAAAAATATGACTTTAACAAGCCATTACGCGAAAACTATGAGAGATAAAAAAATTTCACAAGAGCAAAATTTAGTCACATTTTGTGTCTAAAATAAGAAAAAATATCTGGTACAAATAAATATAAAAAAGTGGTGATGAAAATTGTGGTAGACCGCGCCCTCAAGGCGGTAATGTGTGTGCCATGCCAGACGGAATATTTTAGTAAATCTCATTAAATGAAACTTACAGCGAAAATTGAAGAATTCGAAGTAGACATGTACTGATCCCTTTTAATACGTGAATCATCCATTTACTAACACGTTAGTGTCAAACTCGCCTAACTAATCCGATATTTAAAACAGATTTTAAAAAATACATTTACAAGTAGTATTATGATATAAATTTTAGAAAATATCATGAGACAACTAATTCAAGTTTCAATTATTTCAGTTCATTAAGAATTACAGTTTTTTTTCGTGTATGTTGCCGTATCAGGTAAAATCTGGACATTTTATTCTGGGAAAAATTTTCAAGTCGACAATTTTATAAGATCATAATGTAGTCATTAGTAACTACTACATAACTTTATTTCTTGCAAATTAATGCTAAGAATTTTTTTACATCCAAATGCCCTCAAAGTCCTACGACAGTAAATAATGTAACAAATTGTTATACCTAATATTGTTTGCTTAATAACTTCTCGAAATCAAAATGTGAAGGTCTTATTAAGTTACGCGCAGTAAAATACATGTAATAGTTTACTTGCTGAAATTTATTAATGACACACGCAAAGCGCTTTTAAATTAAAAAAAAAAATTTTTAATAACTGAAATTTACTTTATCGTTAGAAACAGCATTCAGTTAGTAACGCTTTATAAGAAACTATCTGTACGCCCGCGGCTTTGCTCGCGTGTATTACTCAGATCAGATACCTCTTTGTACACCAGACATGTAGTTCAGTCATCTAGCGTTAGAATGACAAATATGCTAGTTGAGCTAACTCTGCAGCAGGATAAGTAGCAATACTGTCCACGCGAATTGCAGGTTTTTTTTCCCTGCCACCAACAGCGACTTCGCCTGGGCCTTATTTATAGCCACAGCAAAGTTGATGTTGTTGGGTAATTACAGACTGTTAAACGTAAGAGGTTAATAGAATGAAATACGTAGTTTACGTGGTATTTTGACTGATTTCCCTTGAGCACAACCATTCATCATGGTGCCCTCAATAACACACACACACACACACACACACACACACACACACACATATATATATATATATATA
>PNEQ01083913.1:8017-21165 GCA_003012365.1 Medauroidea extradentata | reverse complement strand
CACATTTCACCCCTTTTCACCCCCTTAGAGGTCGAATTTCGAAAAATCCCTTCTTAGTGCTCGCCTACGACCTGAAGGGAACCCCCACAAAAAATTTCACGATTCTAGGTCCAGTGGTTTGGGCTGCAGTTTGATATGTCAGTCAGTCAGTCAGTCAGTCAGTCAATCAGTCACCTTTCATTTTTATATATATAGATATCTGTGAGATTATGCACAACTTTATTGATATTCAAATCAACATACAACTTAAAATCATGCCGATAGTGACAAAGTCTTGGGGTTCTACAAGCAAATCTCAGACGTGTGTCGTTGCCGTAACCTTATTCTTAGAGATGATGGTACATCGTGGGGAAACTTGACTATTTGCTTGAGTTCAACGTGCGTTCAGCTTACCAGAAGATTACTGGCTTTCGCATGTACGTGGAGCTGTTACCCTATTTGACTGAACCAATAAGAATCCCGCTATTGTAATACTCGATACCTGTTATTGGTCTGCAGACAACTACGGAGCGTCAGATGTGTATCATCCAATCATACATGTTGCGAGAATCTACAGTGTTATCAAGGACATGTTGGTACAAAAAATCTTCGCGGTGTATCTCATCTTTGCTTATTCTCATTAGCCCATTCAAATGGGTGACGCATCTATACAGATATATGCTGCCAATAACCACGAAGCATAGCTGCAGATGTGCATGTAAGACACCGGATCAAGTTGCTGCAGAATTATATTCATCAAACATCAGAGTGGCTATAGCTGTAAAGCCATGTACGGTGGATTAGTCAACCAACATTATTTATATACCATGAATAAACTTAACGACTCGTTTCCGACCACATGTTTATTATAAAATCCCTTTGTTTTTAAATTTGTACTAAATTTGTAGCTACTTCAACCATCATTAAAGCGCTGATTACAATTGTATGAGCAGATTCAAATTCGATACATTATATTTATAGTGAATATGCAACATCGCCTATTTGACGCGGTAGGATAAAACAAACAGCCATTTACTGCCAGGCTTCACGTACGTTTTAAACGAGCTGTTTCAGGTACGGTATCTGTAGCGAATGTTAACTATCGTCTGTGCGGCGCAGCGAGGTAGAGCGAACACTTATGTACGCAGAGTTGCCTACGCGCTAGGCTTTGTATCATCAAGCCTAAACTTCACGTGCGTTTTGCACGAAAACTATGCATCCTAGACAGTCACTACAAGAGAAGCTTTTTAAATTATTACTAAGGTCACCCAATAATTCACTTTTAAATGTTAGATTTTCCTGCCGTTAAAAAAGTTGCCAGCAATTTACGGGTAGCTACCTCTTTTATTTTCGTAAGGGTTGAAGGTATCAGCTGGCTTTTACTATTGGTTTGTCGGCCATATTGCCACGAAGTAATGTCCTGTGTTTCAGTCAGTTTACGTCGATCTGTTTGGGGAAATTAAAGTTTTAATGTTTGATTTTCAAATGCGAATTACGCCCTTAATATTGCTGTTACGTAGAAAGTGTCTTATATTATTCCTTGCAAATATATATATATATATATATATATATATATATATATATATATATATATTGGTCTCCGGTTTCTTCTTGGGTATCAGTACAAATTGTAAGAGATATCTAATTTCTAGAGACCGGCTTTACTAGAATAGATCCCAAGAATATTTGTGTGCTCATGCAGACATAAGAGGCTCATAGACTACTCGCTGACACAGTAATACCACATGAATGGATCTGCATTTAGATAATTATTTATTATTTATCCAGCATCCTACATGAGGTGTAGAATAATTCAAGGCCCAATTACAACTAAGGCAGTGGCACGAACTTAAATATTTTGTAATCTAGCTTGTGTACAAAAAACGCGATTTTTTCAGGTCTCTACTAATTACTAGAGATCAGCAAATTTCGCGATATTATCTGACAACAAGCTGGACTCACTGCTGTGTGCTCATGTAACTTCTGCTGTTGGTCTACAGTACACCTGAAGGACGTTTCCAACCTGTCATTCAAGGTCAACTGTAAAATACCCAGTATCCTGTAATGCGGGGTCCTAAATATATGAATGCACGGAGCCTTTAACTAGCGGCCGGAAAATTTCGCGGGTTCAATTACCTACAGGCTAGAATCTATTGTTCTATGCGAACTCAAGCCCCGACCATTTGTCCACTAGCTGCTGCTCAGTGGAACAGCAGACAATGAACGAATAGACGGGACTTGAGTATGCATAGTTGCCTGCAGGTCATTCATTGAACTTGCTAAATTTTCCTCTCCTATCTTATATTATAGTTTTTGAGAGTGCGAATCAAGTAAATATAAGACACGCAAGCTTTTCTTTGATAAATCTCCGTTAATTAAGATAAAATTAAGAATTTTATGGCAAAACTATTGTTCGAATGTGGAGACTAATGGTGTTTTGGCAGGGAATATTTGAAGCGAGAAGTGCTAGTACGTTATAGTTACAAAATACGCCTGTGATAAAACGACGAGCTTAAAAAACTTGGAAACCTTGAACGTGAGAATATTGAAACGAAGGGATTTGTTGTATACGTTTTAGTGTGACGTGATGAATTTTTCATCTTCAGTACAGAATGTAGCAGTTGACAGGCACCACATTATGGTAACGCCGTGCATCATCAAAGCTGCATTCGGCCCACTGTTTGGTTTTCCAAGAAGCGGGGAACTGGACACAAAAGCAGGGAGGAAAGAGTTGGAGAAGCTCACAATAAGCTCGGCCTTGAATGTGTCGTCTTGAGAACATTTATCAAGCAGAGCTTTTTCAGCAGCGTTATCGATCTCACGACCTGGAAAGGTCATTGGTCTAGACTCAAAGAATGATTAGCACCTATATTAAGGTTCGTACTAGACGACATGCAGTTCTGCGCAGGTCTGCTTCCCTCCTTTATTTATGTATTTGTTTCCACTTCACCCAAATGACTCAGTCATACTGAACAAAATACTAACCAAGAATGGTACTTGTCAGATAATTGAATTAGATACATTTACAATTTCATACGTGCATTACAAAGCAGGTCCATAAAATTTTAACGGTAAAATGAACCTATTTATGCACACAGTCTACTTTATAATAAATGAATAAAGTAGCAGCTTGGACATCAGTATTGAAATGCATCGCTGCCAATTGTAAAAAGGAAATAAAGTTTATATGTGTATAACAGATTATACAAATAATATATCTTGTTAGAGGATTATAAAATTCAAATTATAAAAATTTCGTGAGTACACACTTAAAAAATAGTTTGCAAATTTGCCATACGTGCGTATAGGAGCGCTAAGAAAGTAGGTATGGTAGAATTGTTTCCCAGTAATGTATAGTAATACTATTAAACTTTTTTGTAAAACAATCAAATGTATACTGAAGTTACCAGACTTGTATTGTAAGAACTGTATAAGTTCGCAAATTTACAACGCGATAGTATAGTTCCGGTCCCATACTGCGCTTAGGTTAAATACTTCTTAAACATTTGGGAAATATTTTTTACAGTGATATGTTACGCTAAAAAGTATGGGAACAGTTGCCGCATACAAACAAATAATTGGACACTAGTAGAGTAATGGATAAGTACATTAGTATTATAAAACAAGCTGCTGTTATTTGTACATTAACAGTATTTAGGCTAGTAAATATTTACTTAACTGAAATTAATCTTGTACAATGACTTAATACACGGTGACGTTCGACATAACATCGGAAGAAAACTTACAATTGTGAGATATTTTATGAGTAATTGTTTAAGATTTATCTTCTCGAATTCTCTCTAAATTGAGGCTATGTAAATAGTTCTCTATTTATTCAATGCAGAGGCCCGAAAGTTTTGCGAATTCGTTTGAGGAGACGTTAAATTTTCAACCGATATACCCGTACGCTACTTTTATGATTAGACCACTGTTTATGAAACTCATAGTTAAGAACTTCGAACCAATAACAGGCCTGTACGAAAACACCCACGGAACCCCTTGCTACCTATCAGACATACAACTGGTAATTCATTGAAACATTAGACAATGAATAAGGACCTGCATACGTCGTGATATTATCTGACAGCAAGCTGAACTCAGAGTTATCGTGTGTTCGTCTTTCTTCTGCTATCGGTCGACAGTTTGTGTGGTTCGTCTGACGGACATTTCCAACCAGTTATAGTCTACATTCTCAACTGTGAAAACCCACTATCTTTAGGGCAAGGACATTTCGCGAAAATAATTTTGCGCCAGTTTGGTCCAGCACCTTACGTGCACACTTCATTTCAGCTTCATGGTTATTGGCAGCGTTGTGTTTGAGAAGTGATGTCTCTCATTTGACTGTGGCAACCACAGTAAGGTTCCCGCGACACCACACGTATGTTACTTGCAGGTAGAACCCCAAGACACGCGAGAGTTTTTAACCATTCAATCACTGACTACGAAGCAGAACTGTAGATGTGCGCATAAGGCATTGAAACAAACTGGGGCAAAATTCTTTACATGAAAAGTTCATGGCTCTAACTATCCTGTAATGAGGGCACACAAAGACACGATGGCTTGGATCCTATAACGTTATGGAGTGTGTTCAGGTGAGTAGAGACCAGTGGATTCTAGCCTGTTCCCAAATATGAACGCGACATATGCAAGTCTCTACTAATAAACAAGTAACTAAGAAGATACTGTAGATACGACTGTGGAGTCCAGCCGGCAATTTGAACCTGCGAAATTTAAGTCATTCTACTTGTATGCTGTACTACGTATGATAGTTTAGTTTACTTTAGGTTAGTTAAAGTTAGTTAAGGCTAGTTTTAAGTGGCAAAAAAAATTCCTGTTCAAAGAATCGAAGGACGGTTGAGTTAGTGTAGGCAACTACGATAATAACAAATACGTGGCGCAATGACTCCTCCCGCCCCGGCACAGGAAGGGTAGTATATGTGCAGACTCTTGTTGTCTTGTAGTACGGTCATTATTTAGACGCTAGACAAATACTTGAGTGGTTCTGGACCATAAAATCATGGTGTATTAATACAGCCGCAGATTTCTGATGAAAACAATCTTGCACCAACTTCCTTCAATACCTTATGACGAAATCACGTAGGCACGACGGGTGCGAATCTAACAATTCTTGTCATTGCGAACACTAGTTTGGCTACCGCACAACAAATACTAAAAAATATTACATATAAATAGTTCATTTCCACTACATACTAACCTCTGGTACGACAGACACACGTGTTAACAATACTTCAGATTTTCCCGTTTATTGGTAATATGTTTCAGATACCCACTGGCGTTCCGAAATGTAGAAGTAAACGCACACTTACACGTTCCTTGAAAAACTTTTGTTTGCTTATATTAAGCAAAAATATTTTTTAAAATAAATAAACGTGTTTACTACCAACTAACCAGTTTCACTAACGTTTGGGCGCAAAATTAAATTCCGATTCGAATAAAATCAGTGTAATTTCTATTCTTAATTCGCGTCGCGTCCACCATCTATGTCATGTTGACGTCACAGAAACCTCGGTGCTGATTTACGAATATTTTTTGTTTTTATTGTCGCAGCGGTCGTGCTTATGTGATATTCCGGCATGTGCCCATCTGCAGCTTCCCTTCATGGTTATTGGTAACGTGTCTGTGTGCACAGATGTCGCTAATTTGACTGTGCCATTATGTAATAGGATACTGCGACGCCACACGCCTGTGGTTTGTGGGCAGAACCCCAAGAAGATGAGAGAAATAATCCAATCACCGACCAGAGCGCAGAGCTGCAGGAGTGCACGTAAGACACTGAAGAAGTTTGGTACAAATTCACCAAAGACAGTGGCTTTTGGTGTCTCTGGTAGTTAGTGACTCGGAAATTTCGGGAATTAATTTGAGGAGACATTAGATTTCTAAATTGGATACATGTTAATTGCTTTCGAGATTGTGTAACTGTTATTGAAACTCTTCCTTGAGGACTGTGAACCAATAGTAGACTTGCAGGGAAACATTCACTGACTCCCGGGCTACCTTGTCAGATGTGCAACTGGCCACATACTGTAGCAGCAGCCAATGTACAAGTAGCTGAGGAGAGAGTGCTACATGGACTGAGTAGTCCAACCGGCTGGCCGTTGTACCCGCGAGAATTTCGCGCCTCTACTGATAGTAATAAAGGACAAACGATATAATCTTTAAACTCCATATGAATATCGAGCATCTGATGTATACGCACACTAAATGTGGTAGAATGTTCCGTTTTCTGGAGGTGATAGGTTCGGTCTCAACTAACTGCACGGAGTTTTTTTTTTTTTTTTTTGCGTGTGAGAAATGTCAGGACATATACAAAAAAAATCTGTATTGTTGTTTTTCATCTGATTACAAATTGTTAGTATTGGACTTGACTTATTTTCCACCAGTAAACAGATGGCGTCACCGCTGAAAGTGCCAGCTAGGCGAGTGTTATACGATACTACTGCACGCCGTTTCAGTGTGTGTCTTACTCTAGAAGCGATATTGTGCCAGACGATCCGGTCACCATCGCCCTTGGCGCCGTGCCTCTCTCACACAAACTCACGGCCACCAGGCGGGCGCTTAAAGGTGTTCACGTGACAAGAATTCATAATTTAATATTTGCACGACATAGTGCTAGTCTTATAGACGTTTATGGTGACTACATTCCCCCCCCCCAAAAAAAAATATATATAGCGCTCATAGTTTACCCATAGCGGCATGTCAAAGTCAGAATTTGCAAGTTACAGGAACACAGGAATAAGAAAAACCAAATGACTTACTAGAAATAAATAATTTGCGCTGAAATGATGTATTACGCACAATGTGCTAAACCATTTAAAACACACAATAATGTCCTTTTGACTTTCTTAAAAATTGCCGTAAATTAAGTAAAATGTCATCATTATTAGATTTATACTTATGTTATGTACGCTTAGGAGTAGCATTGAAAGTACATTACTCGTACCCATTTCAGGTTCACTACAACACATCAATGCTTATTTCCTAGCGGCAGAAAATAGCAAAAATGGGCGAATTTGCGGTCCTTTTTTTTTTAAATACCTACGAAGACCTTGGGGCAGTATTTTTAAAAGGCAGGGACGCCCTTACCGCATCAGCACTTTATGAGCTTCGAAAGCACAAAATACATTCACGCAGACGGCCACTTAAAGTTGCAGGTAGCCCAAATCTTCGTGCAATACATTGCGCCTCTGATGTTACTATGTGGACATTAACAAATATATTTGTCATAGAACTAATCAGCAGCTGGTGGTAAGGTAACTATATAGAGATGTGGTAGGAAAGGAGGGATGCCACTCACAGGAAGTCCTCCCTTGTCTTTGAGCGGGTTGGATACTGCAGCAACAGCTCGGGCACCTCCACTTCCGGCTCCGGGGCGGACACGTTCTCGACGCTGAGAGCCGACCGGAAGCCGGACTCGGGGCTGGAAGAAGGGCTGGTGGCCACGCCCAGGAACTCCTGTAACACGATCAAACACGACCTCTACACTTACCACACCATCCTTCAACATGACCGATAAGCTCAAACATGCTGCTCACACAAAGCGACCACATTTTAAGGGTGTTCAAGTGGTATAAAATCACAATTCTATGTTTTCATGAAACAGTGTTAGTTTTGTAGAAGGTATTGAGTGCAGTTTCATGCTACGAAACAATGTCAGCTCACATGGATTTCTCATAACGGTGTTTCAAAGTTAATATATGCTTGTTACGCTGCCATGCAAATAGTTAAAACCAATTGTCTTACTCTAATGAAATAATTCACCGTGAAATAACATGCCATGGGCTACGTAACCTCACATTTGTAAAGCCCCAACATTATCTTTTTGGACATTTAAAAATTGCAAAATTACAGGGAAAAGTGATAAAATTCAGCAACTTTTAAAATACTAAATTTGATTTCTATGGTTTGTCTTATATAAGGTTACGAGCCTACGTCTTGTTATTTCATTGTGAATGATTTCATTTAATTAAGTCAACTAGTTTTCACCATTTGCATGGAATCATAACATGCAAATTATGACGACGAACTGTTACGAGAAAATTACGCCAGTTAAAATTGTTTAGTAAAAGAAAATTGTACCCACACGTATCGTCTACAAAACTGATACTATTTCATAAACATATAAAATTTTGATATTAAAGGCACTTGAAGACCTTTAAGACGCCTACAACCTACACACCACCCATAAATAATATACCGGTGTGTTAGTGCGAATCCACAATTTTTTTGTGATCAACTGAGTTGATCATTACGTTTATTAAATACATGACCATGCCTGTGTTAACAAGTGGCGCAAATATACAAAATGGCTGAAAGGAATTATTTCGCAAAGGATGTTAAAATGTTGACTGTTTTCTGGTGGAATGGTGGCCGCGATTCGCGCAGTGGCTATAACATTCGCCCCCCCCCCCCCTTTTCAAACTCGGAGTTGATCCTTACATGTCGTTCCTCACCAGCATTTACGGCGCCGCACTACATGCGTTTCAAGTGCGTTGCATTTTTTGACGAAGCTTTTTAACGTGCCTTATATTGTGTATCAAAGAAATGAACACACGCTTAAAAAAATGTCGCTATAGTTTAAAAAATTCGGCGCGTTTATTAGAAACATCATTTTCGGCCCTCTCAAAATGGCCAAAAATGGGGTTTGCAGACTGCCGTATCTGGAAAAATTACGACCGGTTTCGAAAATCACGAGTATAGAAACAATCGTTAGACTGAACTATGCTGCCCACAAATAAAGTAATATGGTGACCGCTTAAAGCACTGCACGACATCTGAGTGGCTTGTACATACGTCGGTCGGTCAGCTGCAACCTTACCGCTCCTGCCTCGCACATACAAACGCAGCCTATCTTGGGAGACCCCTTCAAGACCTAGATGTTAAGTGCTGACCTAAATCTCTTCACCTCACTTCTGGGTGGAATATAGTATGTAGCCTGATGGAGGCGGACATATAGTGGTCAGACCACTCGCCTCCCAGCAAGGATATTCAAGCTCCATCTTCGGTTAGTTCGTTCCAGTGTTTTTCACATAAATGGACATTGTCGTCCAGACGTACTATAATTATCTTACTGTACCCATTTATTTATTCATTCATTATGGTAAGAGAAGGTGATTTATCGTGGGAAAAGTTGACTGTTTGCTTGGCTTCATTTTGAATGTATTCATTTCCGACGCTTTGATTTCGTTACTGGCGAGTCCCTATTTGACTGGGCCAATGATAACTCTGGCGCACTACTACTGGACGTCTGTATTCGTCTATAAACAACTACCGTAGACTGTGCTAGATAACCGCTGGCCAATATAGGGCCCGGTAGTTTTCGCGAAAAGATTTTTGCCCCACTTTGTTTCAGTGTCTTACGTGCACACCTGCAGTTCAACTTCATGGCTATTGACAGAGTGTTTTTGTGCAGAGTCGTTATTCATTTGACTGTGCCAATCAGTACACAGATAACTGTCACACATCACGTCTGTGATTTGCGGGTTTAACCTCCACACGCTGGGTGTTACGGCATCCAATCACTGACCACAAAGCAGAGATGCATGTGCGCACGTAAGGCACTGAAACAAAGTGCTGCAAAATTCTTTTCGCGAAAATTACAGGGCTCTACCAATAATACATGACGCAGGACGCTACATTGACTTGCAGAATACGCTGGAAGAAAACACTCTCGCAATAAATCACCTTCTCTAACTATGGTAGGTTCAGTGTAAACTGAGCGCTTTCCAACACCGCCCTGTCTTAATAAAGAATAATACTATATCGTGTTCTTCCAGGCTTGCAGCTACAGAGTTTATTAGAATTTTCCTCAAGGGAAGACAGGCGCCATTTGAGCAAGCGCCTTGCTCTTAAATGAGGTAAGTGATAGCGAGCAAGAGTTGGTCTTACATTCCGCACCGCGTTCCGACCGCGCTACTTGTAGTCCAGTAGCATGAACATTAGATCTGCAACAGTACGACATTACTGCACGTGTCGAAGTCCAAGGAATAAACAACATATGCCCATAGTCCTTAAAATTACAGTCTGACCATGTTAAATTATTTATCATACATAATATTACATAATAATACAATGTAGCACGTAATTCAAGTTACGGTAATTAGCTATGTCCCAATTGTTATATTTTCAAATAATTATACTTAAAATCTTGGATCACATTACATACGAAGAAATATTCAGTATGACGTGTGACGTATAAAAAACGCTTTCTTTGCACAACACAAATTTTGTTGCCGCAAAGGAAAACGTTATTTAAGTATGAACCACTTCAAAGCAGCTTTGCCAAATAATAGCAACAAAATTTGTGTTGCCATAAAAATAGTTCAGTAGTAATATTTGAGGTTTTATTCTCTTTTAAGTTCCTGGCAGAATTGTATTACTGGCTGTAGTACTGGTGGCTGGTCGGCTCTGATAGGGCCTACTAGGCAAAGATGTCTAACTTTAAGTACTATGGCTGCTGGACATAACTAATATAACGTGGTCGCAACGCAGCAACCAACCAGAATGCATTTAGATGACGTTTCGTAAAACATGTGCGAATTGACATACAACACTTACTTTGAAAATTATTATCCGTGTTTATTGATTTTATACTTAATTATTTGCTCCCGTACTCGTCAGTTTGAAAAACGGAATTGAATAAGCAGGTCGACCTGCTTTATTGATTTATTGATTGGGTTTGTCAATTGGGGACATCGTAGATTTCACAAATTGTACACAATAATTAAAAAAGTTTGAAAACCTCAACTGTTAAAGCTGTGCTTTTGTTTAACCAGTACATTCAATACGAACTACCGTTAGTGACCAACACTATAGTCAGTAGCTTCCAACTGCCACCTGCACTCTGCACTATCGCCAGCAATATCAATTCTGCCAGGATCATAATGTAATCATTATAGAAAAAATATTTTCTACAGCTAAAATAAAATAGTTTTTAAGAAAAAATTTGCGACACCAAAGAAATAATTTAAATGCTTGCTTTGCTTAAAAGCAATATTTGTTTACGACAATCTAAACAGCCTTGGTTACAATGGAAGTTTTTTAATTGTGTACCGCCAAATGTGGATACTCTGACTGCGGGATTAAATTGACCGACTCCAGATATTTATTTTTACCAAATGGTACCAAATTAAATATTTTGAGTCGATAAATGTTACACGTACAGTCAAAGTATCCACACACGACAGTCAAGATTAGTGCGTACAGAAAAAGGGCAGAGGGTGTGTACTGACCCGGGAGATGGGCGGCAGCAAGGATGTCTCGGAGCCAGGTCTGAGCAGGAAGTTACCCAGGCTGGTGATGTTCACCTCGCCCAGCTGGTCCACCATGAAGCCACCGTAGCGACCGTACCTCGCAGGCTGGTGCTGGGGCGACCTCTCCTGCTGCTGCTGCAACCGTGCACAACACACACTTACACATTATAGGTAGAGACCGGATAAATTCGCGGGTTCACTGACCTGTAGGCTAGCTTCCAAGAATATTTGCGAAATCCTGCAAACAGCAGTTGTTTATTAGCTGGTCGCTGACACAGTGAATTGGGCATGTATTCAGCTACAGTTTTATTATTGGCTCAAATTGTTCCAGGAAGTATCGAGTAAGTCAACGTTCAGTTATGAACGTGATACAGACATATAGTTGCTGGAACTGTAGCTTGCTCCTAAAAGAAAACGCGAATTTTTCAAGTGTCTAATTATAGGTACAGATGATGGTATTTTTTGTGCCAACATACGTTTGAAGATGCTTTAGTTTCTCGCCACATGAATGATTTGGAAATACACGTTTGACGTCTGATACTTCGTAGCTGTCTGCAGACCAATAATAGGCATAAAATATTACAATACTAGCAGTCCCGCCACGGCTTCGCCCGCGTGTAATTTTTGAAACAATGAAGCTCTTTTACTTTTAATTTTTGACGGTAATACTCATTACGGAAATGATTAATACACCTGTTTATCCTCTTAATTTGTTGAGTATAGAAAATCCTAGGGATTTGCCCGCATATAATTCAGGAATGGTTGTTACCCCGGTTATTCTTCACTCCTTTAATTAAATTTATTTTTTGTAAGGTATTAACAGAATTACCCTATCAACCATATTGTTAATATTATTCATATCATTTATAAGTATAACGAAACGTTAAGCCCCACATCTCTCCCCTCAACCACGAGTTCATATGCTCAGAGGTATGGGCAGTCCATTGAAATGCGAATGAATGTGTATGAGTTTGTGGAACTTTACTACACAAAAAGTTTATATTTTATTTTATGTAAGGACCTCTTTATAAACCACATTATTGGTTCTTCCATTAGGTGTAAGAATTGCCAAGTTGGTAGGTGAACTTACTCTGGAGAAGGCCACATAGAGCCTGAAAACTATGGCAACATCGTTCAAAGAGTTTTGTTTTTCGTAATTTAAGATAAGTAATGCACCTTTAATAGTTTAGCCACCAGATATATTACTCTAACCCTCTGCAACGTATTTCACGGACTGCTAGGAAGTCCCATTAAAGTTTATATTTTTCACCCTTAAAGGGTGTGAAATAATTATTTTACCATTCGTATGCATAGCAAATTGACGTGGAAATCTCTGTAATAGCCCGTCGGGTTCTATAGCTATGTAGACCATATTAAAAAATTAAATTTTCCTCTTTAACCCTCTTCCAAATCCGAATTTTAAAAAAACCTGAATATACGTTTTGCGTCCAGCTGTAACCAAATTAGTACACATGAAATTAAATTAGCCTAATTAAATAACATATCCCCCCCCCGCAACTCCACAGAATTAACTACAAATTATTCAAGACAGGCCATGAGAGTTATTTCGCGTGTACAGGCTATAGTCCAAAGAGGTTTAACTATAAGCAAGAAATAAAAAGGAAACAAATTTTGAACTATTTCAGGTGTTACGAAAGATTATTCTTAAACACGTTTTATTTTTTTATAGGCTTTCAAGGACGAATTTTGAAAAATCCTGAAATTACTTTTTAGGTATTTGCGTAAGCTTCATTTTAAAGAAAAAATCACTTCGATATCTCAGGTGGTTTAAGAGGAAGAGAGGATTTACTGTAAACGAATTAAACGGCTTTTCACCTCCTTAATATAAAAATTTCGAAAAATCCTGAAATTCGTTTCTAGACATTTGTATTTGCGACC